>CATLJY010000886.1:0-43787 GCA_949987705.1 Thereva unica | reverse complement strand
TTTAAAAATTGATGACATTTCCTTCACTCAGATTGTTGAAGTTTCTAATAATCATCAAAGAAGTGATCATCTTCCTGCTGATTCGAATCTTAAAAGTGGTCTTGCTCCGAATGATGGTGATCATGTCGCCTCTTCCAGCCCTGCCGATAACGTCGAAATCATACATTTTGATACAAATGACACAGGAACGATGAACGATACTGCAAAAGAAGCTCCAACTCAGCCAGTTGATGCAATTACAAGAAAACGAAAGAAGAAAAATAATAAGATCGTTACTACAAATATTGTGAAGATTCTAAGAAATGCAGGTAAAAAATATGTTTCAAACTCAAAAAAGAAAACCGTTTATCCAGCTAAAACAATTAAGCAACCTTGTGGAAGTACATGTCGGCTGAAATGCGCAGATAGAATTTCTGAGGAGTCACGAAAACTTATTTTTAATGATTATTGGGCCATGGCCTCATTGATGCGACAGCAAGAATACATAGCTCGTAACATAACAGAGATAAAGCCTAGATATCAATATAAAAAGATTAATTCCAATAGAAAACCGAAAATGGCTTTCAATTTCGAGGTTAACGGCTCCAAAGAAAGGGTTTGCAAAACCTTTTTCAAAAATTCGCTGGATATTACAGATAGGTGCATAAGAACTGTGGTCGAGAAGAAAAATACATCAACCGGTGTTCTAAAGGGAGAAAAACGAGGCTTGCATGGAAACCACAGAAAAGTGCCCACTGAAATGATAGAAGAAGTGAAAAAACACATTAACAGCATTCCTCGCATCGAAAGCCACTATTTGCGCATGCAAACTACCAGAGAATTCATAGATGGTGGAAAAACATTAACTGATATTTATACAGACTACAAAAAAGATTGCATAAAACACGGATTGCATTACGTACAGCTACATACCTACCGAAAAGTTTTCAATAACGACTTTAACATTAGCTTCTTTGTGCCCAAGAAGGACCAATGCGAACAATGCACAATATACAAGCTGGCCGAAGGTCCTCAAAGAAGTTCTGAAGGAAGACTACGAACGACATCTAGCAGAGAAGGAGAAAAGTCGTGAAGAAAAAGCTAACGATAAATTGAAGGTTTCAAGCAACTTTATCGTCGCATGCTACGACCTACAAGCGGTAATGACGATACCAAATGGAGAAGTATCAACTTTCTTCTATAAGTCAAAGATAAATTGCTTGAACTTTACTATCTCTGAGCTTGCAAGAAATAATACTGAATGCTTTTTCTGGGACGAATGGCAAGGTAACCGTGGGGCAAATGAAATAGCCAGCTGTGTCTTAAAATACTTGCAAAAGAAATCTTCTTTAGCTGACGAACACTTAGATGTGGTTTTCTATTCAGATAACTGCTGCGGCCAGCAGAAAAATCAGTTCATCATCGGTATGTACATCTACGCAGTACTTAACTTGAAAATAACATCTATAACACACAAATTTTTAATCCGTGGACACACACAGAACGAAGGAGATGCAGCACATTCAACTATTGAGAAACAAATAAAAAGAATACTTAAATCTGGACCCATTTATATGCCTCCCAGTACGTATCCGCTATCAGAAGTGCAAACAAACATGGCACACCATTCTGTAGTCATTTTGAGGCTTTTTAAAAAAGAAATAAGCAAATTAAAATAATAGTAATTGCCCCCTTTTATAAAACTCAAATTTATTCGAGCCACTGGTGTAAATAACTGAAAATTATTATGTCCAGACATTGCCTTAGAATTGAGGTCAATGTGAATGTATTGTGTGAAAAAGGAAATACCCAAGCATCACCCCATCATTAGAAGTACGAATGAAGTACATAAAGAATAAATAGGAAAAATATCAGGCGATGCTCGTGTGTCTCCTTTACCCTTAAGTAATTTGTCTCACTTGTGTCTGCGCCAAGGGCTTAAGCCATGTACGGCGAAGCAAGTGTGGAATGATTATGTGTATGTAAGAGAAGCTTTGAGAATTATTAGTAAGATTCGAAGTTGTGAAATTAGTTATTAGACAGTTGTGAACGAAGCAGGTCCATCCTGCGAATTTGAAGATGTAAGCAAGATTTAAAACTGTAAGGAAGTGTAAAAATAAAAGTAATTTAAAAATAATTTTAAGAGTTTTATCACTACAATTCATAGTAAACGAAATGGCTTATAACGATTTCAGAGACATCAAACAACTGCCAGTTCCTAGATTGAACAAAAGTGTTGAAAGTGAAGTTGTAAAACTATCTGATATAAAAGTCATCAAAGTGGTGAAAATTGAAGATGATAAGGTAAAAATTTATTATAAAAAATCCTACTTTGATGATTTCAAAGAACTTGACTTGGGAACTAAAAGGGACAGTACAAGGAACCAGCGAACTCAAGAACTGCATCAGCTGTATAACCAAAAGTTGGATTTATCTGAAAGAAAAAAGAATGACGTGAGAAGCCTTCTAGATGGTGGTTTGATACCCAATTTTTACAATTCCTACTTTGATAGAGCTTTTAACTAGGTAGGTAGAGTAGTGAGAACGCCTTTAAAAAAGCTGCTAATTTATAATTTGTAAGAAGAAGTTTTCGATAAGTTTGTTTTGTGATTTATGTGAGAAAATGTTTTTAAGTTACTGTTACAAATAAATATAATTCTTTATTATTTTAGTAGTTATATTGTTTTATTTCTCTCTTTTTTATCATTACAATGTAGGTAAAATAACAATTTAGAGGTCATTAAGCAAAAAGTCTTGAATAACTAGAAAACTATAACCGACACAATGCTAAACTTTTTTTTTAAATGCTTCTCCATTGATAAATAATCAATAATTTTTTTGTGTGCCACTGGATACTGAAACAGCGTTAGTTAAACTGTTATTTTAAGCCGATCAGAAAGCTTTATTTATATTTTTTTAGTTCCATATCACCCATTCAATTCTTTAAAAAATCTTAAAACGGCCATACTGCAAAATTAACATTTTCGTTTAGTGCCATTTATGTTCTAAGGGTGCGGGTGACTAAGTTCTATGAAGATGAGGCGGGAAATAAATTTGTATTTGGGAGAAAATTACAAGATGTAAAAGACTTCTTTACTGAGCCATTGGCATCTCTATCAGCTTTAGGTATAAGTACTGCGAGTAGAGATCCTAGTGAAGAGGTAGAAATGTTTAGCATGGATAGCAAAACCGCAAATTATTACGTATGCCGTTTGAAAATAAATCTCTACTTGTACCAGTTTTGAATGACTACTCCAGCAGGAAGTCGGAACTCAAAGAGAGGCTGTTAGATTTCCCTTAAATAATGAAGTGCAGGAATTTGAGGAAGCTCTATACGATCAGGACTTTGCCAATTATGTAAGAATAATATTTATAGCATAAGCCTAAGAAAATATTTCAATTTATCTTCTTTCAGGTGACTATAATAAAGTGAATATTGTCTCCACCGACCTTCGAGAAAAATTTTCATAAATTTGTGGGAGAAGATATTATAAAAACATATAACTACGATGGAACGCATGGAAAATCAGCATTTAAAAAATTTGAGAAAATAATTCAAATATTAGCAGGTAATAAAATATTTGATAATATTAATATACATTTCCATATTAGTTTCTACATTTTTCAGCGGTGTTAGATGGGAAGGATACCGAGAAAGCTATTCGAAATGGTTTCCGCTTGTGCAAGCAGAGAATGAATAAGCCAGCTTTCGAACAAAGACAACAACCAAGTAGTAATTAAAATTAATTTTAAGATATTATTTTCTTTTTTATAGTTTTATTTTTATATTTTATTTTTTATAGTTATTTTGAAGTGTTTGATGAATTGAAATAAAAAAAATGAATTAAAATGTAATAGGTCTCAAGTTATTTTTATTTCAAAAAATTTACTGTGAAATCTATTCAGAATTTTACTTTGAAATTAGTTCAGAACACATTTCCAAGAACCAAATTCAGAAATCAAAATTTTGAAACTAATTCAGAACACATTACTTTGAATTAATTCAGAACACAATATTTTGAAACTAATTCAGAATACGTTACTTTGAACTAATTCAGAATTAATTACTTTGTAATGCAGAGCGAATTAATTTATTCCACCCTATGCAATCGCCGTGTAAAAGTTTCATACAAAATAATACAAATTGAATTAGTCGGTTTGTTCGGGAACTAGTTCTAAATTAACTCTGAATTATTTCTGCTGGAGCCACAACCCAGCCAGACAAGCTTTATATAAAAATTGTATTCAAAAAATAACGAATTTCTCTCCAGAAATTTTAGTACAGGCCACCGATAGTCAAGTTTTGCAAAACAAATAAAACTCATGACCAACATTTCCGGCAGGGCTCGTTTTTCAAGCTCCAACAACAAAAACCGGAGAGACAAAGGGAACTTGCTGATAACACGCCGACAGAAGCAGACATAACATAATCATTGACGCCACAGTACATAAGACTCGTTTTTCAAAAGTTAATTAAATTTGCGATATATAAGTTAATAATATTTTCTTGTAATGTTGCTAACACTTTCTTTGCTTTTCTTTTTATAATTTTGCATATTTTTACGTGTGTTTAAAATGTGATTACAATAAACATGGCGAAATGAGTTTTCATTGTTTCACATAAGTATTTTACATCACAGTAATTATTTACAAAAACAAGTATTTTTTGGATTGTTGAAACATTTATTTGGTCCTTCGAGCCGGATACAAACGGTAGATGCCTGCGTTGGGTACTTGCGTTGGATACCTGCATTGTGATTATCATTGGAAGAATTTTCTTCACGTTAACACGGTAAATGTTACGGACAAAGGGTACTTAACAGTTTTTAAAATTTATGATATTCATTAATATCCAGTGAACATAAAGTGAAATATATTTACATAATCAAATGAGCATGCAAATATGTTTAAATTTTTTTTAAATTGACTTAATCTAATAACTAACCTAAAAAATATCAAACATATGTGCTAACTCTTTTTCCAAGTGCGAAATTAAAAATTTTAACATAGATACATATGCATAACATAACGGGATAAAATTATCACACATATACACATATTTTCTTAACATGAATCATATATACACATTTTCCTAAACATGAATTTCACTAACATCCAATATATTTCGTTATTTAAACATAAATTTATAAATTACAACATTCCTACATTAACGCTAACAAAAAACACATAATATATATATATAAATAAACATAATATACATCAAATATATAAAACACATACACACTAACCCGTGTCCCAACACATTCAGTACCAGCATACCATCACATTTTATATAAAATAAAGGTTATTTCTTACTTATTTTCGGTTTATTTTCTTAATTTACAAAATTACTTTTAGTATTTTATCGGGGACCTGAAAACATAAATTTTGCACGAAACTAGAACTTTTTTGATTGAATCTAACAGGTCGCGCCAGTGACAAAAGTAAAAAAAAAAGTGGGAAACGTGTTACGTGCATACGTAACAACCGGTAAACCGTCAAATAATTTGCGAACATTAGCAATTTATGTAATAAAAGTGTATATCCCCATGTACTTTAGCGTAAAATATTACCATTCTATTGCACACGGTAGTATTTTGTTCTTCAAGTTCATACAGTGGACAAAGTATCTGCCATCTAATTTGCTTTCGGTTATTCGTGGTGTTATGGCAGACAACAGCTATTTCGCAAGCTCAGAAAGTGTTTTATTATCAATGATTTGTGACGAGAGAAAGCCAATTCGCCAAATGGCATTTGTTCAAGAACAACAATATTAAATTCATATTTTTTCCAAAGCAAATATTGCTGCATATTAATATTTGACACCTGCATGCGGCGAATATCCGCCAAACGGAATTTATAGATTAATGGAAACTTGCGGGTGAAACAGGACACCGTACACGCGCAACCCATGCACGCGCAAATCAATTGATAATTGCTAATTAAGCGAATTTATGTAAGAATACTTGCACCTAGATTTAATTTATAATTATGTTCAGTTAATTATGTTATTGTATACTCAAGTTGTTCGGTACTTAATTTATATTCAAGTTAATAAATAATAAATCGTAGTGTTAATGAAAGAACCCTCTTTTATTTTATTCTTTTAAACAGCATTTAAAAAAATAATGCACATCAGGCAAAACTTAGACAGAACAACATTAAGAGAGTATAAAAAACCAAAAATAAATTTTGATTGCACTGATTATTTCAATATGGTAGATTTGGATGACAACAATATCCTGCACGAGCCACCATACACAAGAGACATACCTCTTGAGCATTTCGAAGATTATTATGAGAGCGATGAGACGTTAATCAACATTCAAATACCGTGCCACATTCAGAGTACTGAGCGCAATGTACAAGAGCTAACTAGAGCATCAAAACATGTTACAGAAAAAACAAACCAGGATTTCTTGCCGCGTCTGCGGAGTCGAGAGAAAAAATTCCCCGATTTGACAGCAAACAAAATTTCCAATAAATCCTTTTCAAAAATTTTATATTAAAAGTTTATATGCTGGTATTATTTAACATTCCATTGTATTTATGATTTAAAGTAGATGGTAGAATTTTTAATTTTTTACGGTTTTCTCAAATTTTAAATCAACTTTTCAACCAAATCGAACAGGAATATACAATAATTGACCCAACCAAAAGTTGTTAGTTTTTTTATGAAGTTTTTGAAGGCAATAGTTTTTGAAGAAAAAGTTATAGAAAGTGGGTGTTATTTGGATAAGTGCCAGGTTTTATTCTTTTTTTTGCAACTGAACATCAAATTATTTCTACTATATTGCAAGTAAACATCTCTACCGTGCAATGGTCAAAAGGAATAACTGCAAAAACTCCAATTTGAGAAAAATGATTCCAAAGTTTTTTATTTGATTTTTTTGAATAATTTTGTACACAGGCTATTAGGTTGAGGAAAAATTGTGAAAAATGTTTGATATTTATATTAGAATTGTTCATAAAAAGTTTTTTATGGAAACTTGTTAATAGTTTCCACAAAAATCTAGGAAATCTCTTCTTACTCTGTTTTCCTCCGAAAAAAAATTCCCTCTAGACTAGTTGCAAAAGCCTCATATGCTCCTACATTCTTTTGCCCTTGTTTCTCATTTAATTCGATATACGAGACGAAAGTCTATAATGCTCTTAGACTTTTTTGCTATTGCTTTACGTGCGTTGGTAAATAAAGATCTAAAGCAGTTCTATCCTTTCTCTTTTGCAAAATCAGAGCGTTTAATTTGAGGGGAAAAAGCTTGTAAGCAGTTCTATTCTTTCTCTTTTGCAAAATCAGAGCGTTTAATTTGAGGGGAAAAAGCTTGTAAGCAGTTCTATTCTTTCTCTTTTGCAAGATCAGAGTGTTTCAACTGAGTAAAAAGTCTGTTTCTTACTTCATTATGAAAAAAAGAGGAAAATTAACAGTAAATTGTTAATAAATGATTTTCTGATTGCGCGTCGGCTTCACTTCGACATTTTTTATTATAATTTAATTTAGATACATTTTGTGAAATGGTCGATAGTGACAGTGAACTTAAAGCTTTATTTCCGGGTGTTTTTCAAATAGAGTTTTGTGAAATCATCGAACCTCCGATGATTGAAACAATTGATTTAACAATTATTAACTCATCGGATGGGGAAAGTTCTGAAACAATCCAAAAAAAATCAAACTTGAAAAATTGTGTGCACCAGTTGATTCTGGAAGTGGATGTGAAAATAATGGTGAATAAAATACTGTTTAATTTTGAAAGATTTTTATTCAAATGTGATTTCTTTTATTAAAAATTTTCACAGGTATTACGCTCTCATCAGATGCTGCTGCAGCTGATCCTGGCGGGTCCGGCGATGCTACTGCCGTTGTTGCTGTCGCTCCTGTCGCTGTTGATGCTGCTGCTGTTGATGCCGTTGTCGCTGTAGATGCTGGTGGGTCCGGCGTTGCTGCTGCTGTTGATGCCGTTGTCGCTGTAGATGCTGGTGGGTCCGGCGTTGCTGCTGCTGTTGTTATCAAAAAAAATAGATTCAGGTTACCATCTGAACAGCGGGAAAATAATTTAAAAAAACATGGCATTTTACTCCCTTGCTCGTGTCAAAAACTTAGGTGTCACGAAACCTTCAGTGAGAATCTCAGAAAAGAAATTCATAGCCAGTACTGGAGTCTCAATGCCAGTGAAAGGTACATTTGGTTGGGGGATAAAATTGATGAGACTCCAGCAAAGCGTAAATTAGTGGGGTCCTTTAAACGAAACTATACAAGAACCTATTACTTACCTTTCGGTGATATTACCAGTAGCAGTAACCAAATTAAAAAAAAGGTTTGTTTTGATTTTTTCGCGGGAACACTTGGATACTCCCACCAAAGCTTCATTCGAACTGTCATGAAAAGAAAATCAAACGGCTACCAAAACACTGTCCATGCTCCACCTCACAAAATTGACGCTTCAGTTATTGAACAACATATTAAGTCATTTAATCCCCATCTTGCGCATTACAGGCGATCACATGCCCCAAACAAGTTGTATTTACCCCAAGAACTGAGCATAAAATTTATGTACGATGATTTTTGTGCTCAAGCCAGCCATACAAAAATCTCATACGAAACATATAGACAAAAAATTGCAAAACTCAACATTGGCTTCAATGAGCATAATTCTGAGATTTGCGGTTTGTGCCAAGAACTTGATTTGGATCCAGTTGAAGCCAATATTAAACAAAAGGATGAACATGTCTCAAAGGCAAATCTGGCGAGGGATAATTATAATTCCGATTGTAAGATTGCTGATGACGGTGTCACTAAAGTTTTCGCAGTAGACATGGAAAAAGTAGTTCTTCTTCCCAGAATGCCCAAGGTGAAAGAGTCCTTTTTCGTATCACGTCCCGCATAAAAATTTTAAGTACTGTTTTTCAGAACTGGAATTTCTTAACTCTATAGGAATTCTGTTAGTTTGAATTCAGGAAGAGTTCAGAATGAATTCCGAAAATTGTATTTGCGGTTAATGGTGGGGAGTATCTTACTATCGACACTGTTTAGAAACTCAAGCAGTATTAAGTTTCGTTCTACATATTTATTTTCCTTCTTTGTAAGCTGCATCAAATTCCAAAACTCGATCAGTATTCTATGTGTAGTACTAGAGTTTTGTTATTGCTCTAGTATTGTATTTCAGCGTAAAATGAAAAATTCCGAAATTCAGCAGTTATTCAGCACTCGTCTTACGTATTGCTGTCAGTTGTGGCGTAATTCCAACTTCCATGATTTCACATATTGTCCGTGCACTCTCTCTCTGGCTGCGGACGAGTACAGTATCAGTACCTAACAGCTTTCACTTTTGCTTTTTTTTCTTAAAACAAATTGTGATGTGTAATTTTTCCTCATCTTTATTTAAAGTTAAAGTGCTATTTTGTCTTTCTTAAATATGAGTTTTTATTTAAGCTAAGCGTGAGCTTATTTTTATGAATGAGTTCTTTTGAAAAAAAATTTATAAATAATTTTATTGGTGCGGAAAAAAGGAAATATAAGAATTAGACTCCGTCCATTTGCATCTTACTACATAATCCAATTTTTTCCGACTCATCCGTATTGTTGGATTATTCTTATATTTTCTTTTGAAAAAAAAAAAATTATAAATAATTTTATTGGTGCGGAAAAAAGGAAATATAAGAATTAGACTCCGTCCATTTGCATCTTACTACATAATCCAATTTTTTCCGACTCATCCGTATTGTTGGATTATTCTTATATTTTCTTTTGAAAAAAAAAAAAATATAAATAATTTTATTGGTGCGGAAAAAAGGAAATATAAGAATTAGACTCCGTCCATCTTGTTTTTTTCTATACGTGGAATCTTCTTGATGCCTTTTGCATCTTACTACATAATCCAATTTTTTCCGACTCATCCGTATTGTTGGATTATTCTTATATTTTCCCTGAGTCAACAAATTTAACAATTTTACAAATTTGCTTTGGAGTTTTCCTTCATATTTCCTTTTATTCGTGTTTTTTTCATTTTTTTTATCTTTGAGTGATTTTTGTAAATTCTTCATTTCGATTGGAATCGACCACATGTAATTAATTTTCCTACAATCAAAATTGTTTAAAGTGTTTGATGTTTCCGTATAACTTGTGATTAATTGGTGTTTTAATCTTTTTAACTGATATTTTATCTTAAGTGAGCTACAGTATTTTTTTTTTCAATCTTTTAATTTTTTAAAAAGAGAAAAATTTTGACAATTTTTTAATTTTTTAAATTTTATAATTTTTTAATAAGAAAATTTTCTTGTTCCTCTTCTTTAATGCTTAGAAAAGGAAATTAAGCTTTTTTCTTTTTGACTTAACATCCATTTTGCTATACATCTCGATGCACTCGGCATCGTGTTTTTAAATTCAAAGTTCTATTTCAAAATTTTTGAACCACCTGAAATCACTTAGCATCTTCTTAAATTCAATGTCATTAATGTATAAATTTGTTTGTACTTAATTTCCTTCTCTTCGTGCTTTCCTTAACTTACTCATCTAAACGCCCATACAATGATAAATATTCAAACCTAGTAATCTTTTTGTACTCATTCTAAATTTTATTACCTCTTAGATTATTTTTTTGTTTTAGTTTTTATTAATATATTCTATCACTCATCATTTCATGTTTCTTTGTTTTAAGTTAAAGTTGTAAATGAGAAATTCTTACTTCCTTGCTTATCATAGATGACAATGTTTACTTGTGTTCTAACTCTCTGGATTTTCTTTACTGGTACGTCCTAGTCTGAAGGTTTTTACAATTCAGCTCAAAACTTGTTTTTTAAAGTCTAACAATTGTTTGCCACCTCTCTGCATCTTTTTGTTACCACCAAATTCTGTTTTGTTTCTGTTCTCCCCCAGTATATACTCCCAATTTCTAGGCTCTCCTTGTTCACCCTTAACTATCGCCTTTTTAGCTAGAGGAGTGACATCACCCCTGATTTTTCTTAACTTTCTACAGTATTACACCCTGCAACTAATTTGGAAATTATTAATAGTGTACAGTGTCAAGGATGGAAAAAATAAGTCTAGCTCCGTTGGGAAGGTTAAAAAAAAATTCATATCGACATCAGCGACAAGATCATCGAACAGATTGAGTGTCAAACCTGTAGATACCAGTTTTCGGGCCTCATCGGTCAAAGAATCGAAAGTTAAAAAATGCTCTTCTACAAAGGAACCAGAAATTTTAAAGGGTAGCACATCAACTATAAATTCCTTGTCCCCAGTGGCAGAAAGAACAGAGAAAACCTCCCCTCCTCTCAATAGGTCGGTAACTCCTAACGCTGATGTTACTTCCACCCCTCCTGGCTCTGTATCAGCTAATAGACTACTTGAAGTTTTGACCCCGTTTGACTTAGAAAATATCCGTGTACTAGCAAACTTCCTTACCGAAGCAAAGACATCGATTTAATGAGAGAATGAACTACTTCCTTTGTTTTACTAATCTAATTCTTGTACTGAACTACATTTCTGAGTGTGGAACTATGAATTTCTTTTCCTCAATATGTAAGCTTACTGTACTATATTTAGATTAAGCTTCCTATCTTTGTATCTAACTTATTATGTAATTGACGACAAGCCCTCCTGCTTTGGCCGGCGGTACGGGACGGATTACCCAGAGAGAGAGAGAGTTTTAATTGTTTTTCGGCCATTAAAAAGTAAATATCCCAGTATCTTGGTCTATACATATATAGCTGCAAGGCTGTACCAGTAAAAAATCCGGACTAGGGGTTCACTAGCTTTTGCTAGTAAAGGAACAAACAACAATAACAACATATTGTCCGTGATTACATACAAGGTAATAGTGTTATTATAATTATGGTATTTGCGGTGTACGAATTCCAAGAAGACAAGTGCATTATGGCTTTACCCATATCATGGGTTAAAAACAATAAAGTAAGGTTTTAGAATAATTTGGTTTTTTATAAATTAGAAATATGATTTTTTTCTGTGTAGGCTCCATTTGCAGCTTGTGCACGGAAGTATATAAAAAGAAATAGAGACCCACAACCAAACTGGCCAAGATATGAAATTAAAAAAATTGATGATAAAATTTATAGTAAGTATGTTTTTAATTGTAGAAATTATATGAACAAATATAATATGTATATGAATGTTATTTTTAATAATGTCTTTCCATAGCTACCTATGCAGCTGCCCTACAAGCAGAAAAAATATTAAGTGAAAAAACTGAGATTGATTCTTCAGACTACATGGAATGCACAATCGGTGCCCGTAAGATAGTGAAAAGACGTAATAATTTACCTTCACAGCCTCCCACATCACCGCAGGTTAGTGATGAAAACGACAGTTTTGATGAGTTACCATCTGTCCCTGTCAAAAGAATGATATCATGTCATAACGCTGAAGATTTATTTAAATCTGTCTCTAATTTCTCGACCTACACTGGTAAGTTTAACTGATATTAAAAAAATGATTATAATAAAACTTAAAATTTTTTATGAGTAGTACCAAGTTCTGGAGATAAAGTTCAAAATGAATTATTAGTAGAAGAAAATATAGCTACCGAAGTTCTTCAAGCGCAAAATGAAATAGAACGTGCAGAAATCGTACACGAACAAGATGAAGCATCAGATGTTCTCTTAGTTCAAAGTCAAAACTATACTGATTATCCCAATTCGGATTTTAATTCAAATTTATCAGAGCAAACTGTTGTATCCATACTTTCTCCAGATACTATGACTGAAACTATAAGAAATGTGTTGAGAGAGGAATTGGATAAATTCAAAAAAGACATATTACATACTATTAACAGAGGAAACACATCTGAAATTAATGATGTAACATTTCGTTATAGAGAATTTGAAACTAAGGAAAATTTTCCTCTGCATACTGTTGAAGAATTGCAAAACTTCGATGAAAAACTGAAGGCTAATGTGGAGCTTCAAAAAAAATTTGTAAGTTTTTAACTTCTTAACATGCTTGAAACCTTATCTGCATTTGATAAATCATTGCATTATTTTCCAGAAATATTATATTCGGCAAATAGGAGGAATAAGTATAAAAGACAATTTAAGACTTTTAAGCAGAATGTACAGTTTAGAACTGCAAGGTAAAATTTCTTACACTGGACGAGAAAAACAAAAATTTGCTGTAAAGGAGTTAGATCATATTAAAATATTATTATTATATTACTTTTATTTTAGAAACTCTGATTGATATGTACAACTTGACCGAAAGAGACGTTATAATATACGTGCAAAGATATCTACACCAAACTTGTGATAGAATCAAAGCAGCGAACAAAAAGAAGTCTGTGGAAAATGCAACTTTGGGTCCAATGAGTCAATAATTCGAATAAGCATCATATTTTATATATTATTCTTAACTTTGTTTACATAATTTGAATATCAATGAAAAAAACAAAATGAAAATGAAAACAATGAATTTCAAATGGGGAGCTTCAAATTTGTAAGTATTTAACTTCTTAACATGCTTGAAACCTTATCTGCATTTGATAAATCATTGCACTATTTTCCAGAAATATTATATTCGGCAAATAGGAGGAATAAGTATAAAAGACAATTTAAGACTTTTAAGCAGAATGTACAGTTTAGCACTGCAAGGTAAAATTTCTTACACTGGACGAGAAAAACAAAAATTTTGCTGTAAAGGAGTTAGATCATATTAAAATATTAATAGGTATGTAAATATTATATATATATATATATATATATATATATATATATATATATATATATATATATATATATATATATATATATATATAAATGTCATAAAATTATATAGCATTATTATATTACTTTTATTTTAGAAACTCTGATTGATATGTACAACTTGACCGAAAGAGACGTTATAATATACGTGCAAAGATATCTACACCAAACTTGTGAGAGAATCAAAGCAGCGAACAAAAAGAAGTCTGCGGAAAATGCAACTTCGGGTCCAATGAGTCAATAATTCGAATAAGCATCATATTTTATATATTATTCTTAACTTTGTTTACATAATTTGAAATTGAATTGTTTTCGTTTTGAAAAAATGTTTTTATTAATATTATCTACATTTTCAATATTACTTCTACTTCCATACTTAGTATTACATTAATATTCGTTTCATACTGATATTTTATATGATATGTTATTAATGAACAATTTTTTTTTTGAAAAATATATTTTTTTATATTTTCAATGTGTGGTTCATTGGTGAAACGAAAAATAAGTTGTTTTCAAACGGAAAATAACACATTTTACACAATACATCTTGTGCTAAATTTTTAATTTTATATTTTCTAATGACGTTTTCGAAAATTCCTGTTACCATAAAAAACTCGTTCAAATCGGTAGGTTCATTATTTAATGGTTTAATTTTACATAATTTTTTACCGCAAATGAAAATAGTGTTTTTATTGTATTTTTCAAAACATTTTACCTTTATAATATCGTAATTTTGTTTTAACATTAAGCAGTCATTACCTAGAGAATCCACTTTTATTACATAGTCCGGAAATTGGCATACATTATAAAAAGTTGTTCCTTTTATTCTTTTATTCAAGAAAGGCGAATTTTCAGAGACTGAATTTATATGAGTAATTATTTCATTAAATTCATTAATACGGTTAAAGCATTGTTCAAGAGGCCTATTGGAGGAATGTAAGAAAGATTTGATTTTCTTTATATATGCTTCAAACTTATAACATGAGTTTTCATCCAATGGCCCTTTAATTGCATCCTTCGGTAAATGTATTAATGAATGAACGTTATAGGTGACGTTATGTACTCCATATAATTTAGGAAAATGAGTAACAAAATATATTAACAGTTCTTGTGCATATTCATTATATATTTTATAATGTACTTGCGATGTTAAAATTCTTATCGAAAGACTCAAGCAAAGAAAGTGTTTATAGGTTGAGGCATTTAATATACCCTTCAGAGCAATTGGACCAACATATAATAGAAATACTCGAAATTCTGAAGCTTTCATGAAGTGTAAGAATTTTGTGGTTCGAATTTTTCTCTGAAATTCAAAACAAGAATATTTAAAGTATAATGTTAATCTTTCATTTAATTTTTGGACTTTACGAAAATTCAATTTCTGTTGGTGTGGTTTTCCCAACCACAAATGAAGCAATTTTTTACACACGCCTTCATCTACAAGATGCATTTTGTCCAAAATAAAATCATCTATCATGTCTACAGGTAACTTTTCCAAAATGCTAACATCCTTATGGTGATTCCGATCATCTTCTCCTAAATTCGTAATCTTTTTCCGAAAATGTTCATTAGTACGTAGTGGAGCATTTATTTTAGGGTACACAATTTTTGTTTTACCATTCCTAATTATTCTGTCACCTTTTACATAACATTTCTGACAGCAGTAATACCCTCCATGTGATTTAACATATTTAATAGCAGCCATAGCTGGGGCATCGCACACAAAGTATTCAAAAGTTATAGGGTAATGAATGCTATCTTTAATTATGCCAGTTTGAAGTAACGTTTTAATATCTTGTGTATATTCACTCAAAAAGTTATTAAAATTATTTGGCTTTCCGGCTGCATAAAATATACCAATGGGAAATACTGATTGCATCAGATTATTAATACATCCCAAAATTACCCAGAAACTCCTTCCACTACTCGCTGAAACAGGAGTTCCGTCAACGCAGAAAGAAAGTTGTAAACATTTTAATTTTTGGGTTAATTCTCTTTCATTGGACTTGAAGATCAATAATAATTGTTCTTGAATGGAGAAATGAAGATATTGGCCATTGTCCAGTTCAACAATATTTTGACTGGATGCGGAAGGTGTATGTAGCATTGTTTGCATATTTATTTTTCTCTTTAAACAACCTTCTTTGTTTAATATAGATAGCAATTTTCGTAATGCGGTACGATTAATATTGTATCTGATGGTCCAACGATGTAATTCATTTTCTAAACTTTCACGGTTGAACGAAACTATGTCAATATCTGTTTCATCTTGATTTTCTGGATATTCTTCTTCAATTATTGAGTTATCGTCAAAAGTTATTAATTCTTCGGTTATGTCCAAAAATTGTTCTTCTTCAATGTTTATGCCTGTAAAATGGAATAATGTTACTACAAAGCATCATCCAATGCTGATAGTAAATATACTTACATTCATGATCCATATTTTTTGATTTTCTACTTGGATTCTTTGAAATCTTGGAATAATATGGGTGATCCTCATGGTGTACATTTTTTGTTCTTTGTTTTTCTTGATGTGCTTTTCTCAATTGTAAAAAAACATTATTTATTCGCGGCATTTTTATAATGTATATCATATTCCCATAGCACTTTTATTTGACAGACACAAAATCCAGTTATTAAAGTATACTGAATTTCAGAATTAAGTAATATAACAAAATGCACTTTTAGCGTGTATATAAAAATCACGAATTCGGCTCAATGTGTAAGACGATGGAATAGTAATCCAAGGGGCTGCATGTTCAATTCCCAGCAGAACCAACCGGTAGGTACATATACAATATTGTGGTTTTAAATATTAACGGAACTTAGTAATTATCTCTCTTTCTTTCAACAGTCTTTGAGGATGACTCAAATACTATAATAAAATAATAAAATGAAACAATTCTAGAAAAAGTATTTGCAAATCATATGTGAATTATATACCTGAAGGAAACATAATAATTAATCTTTTTAGTACTGAAAAAATACCCTCCTCCAGTACTTAGCCAATATTATATTCCACTATTGTAACAAATCATACTGAACGATACTGTATTGAAACAAACTGTTCGTACTGAGCAAATGTTCCCATTCAGAACTGAGCAAATGCCCCCGTTCAGTACCTACCAAATATTATATTCCACTATTGCAACAAATCATACTGAACGATACTGTATTGAAACAAACTGTTCGTACTGAGCAAATGTTCCCATTCAGAACTGAGCAAATGCCCCCGTTCAGTACCTACCAAATATTATATTCCACTATTGTAACAAATCATACTGAACGATACTGTATTGAAACAAACTGTTCGTACTGAGCAAATGTTCCGATTCAGAACTGAGAAAATGCCCCCGTTCAGTACCTACCAAATATTATATTCCACTATTGTAAGAAACCGTACTCTACGATACTGAAATGAAGTAGATATATAGTACTAAAAAGGTACCACACATCTTTCTTAATTTAGTACTCAAAATGTTCCGCTTGAGTTCTGCACGTTTCAGTACTGGGAGGGGAAATGACTGCTGAACGAATTCCTATACAGTTCTAATGAGTTATGCGGGGTCTGGTAGTATATAATGAAACTTTTGCTGCAATGCAAAAGTCAAATAGTCATGTTTGTGTGTTGTGGCATGAGGCTATTGCGGATCGGAAAGCGGAGAGTGTGAGCAGTGCAGTAATTGTATTTCTGAAAAAATGGAGGGACATTCAAAATATTATTCTTTGGATGGATAATTGTACCGCGCAAAATAAGAATAATTATTTGTACTCTGCATTGATCAATTACATAAATTCAAATTATTCTTCTACAGAGAGTATCACTCTCAAGTACTTGGTCAAGGGTCACACATTCATGGCTGCGGATGGCATTCATGGCAATATAGAACAGCGTATGAGAGCAAAAGTTAATGTCCATGACTATGATGACTTTTGCAATGCCGTTCAATCTGCATCTAAAAGAATGACCGTGATGAAATTGGGACCCCATCATTTTTTAAAATTCAAAAACTGCATAAGAGGAAGAGCTAGGGGGGTTGACAGAGCGGAAACTATACCTCTTTTTTCTGAAATAGTAGAAGCGAAATTTCAGAAAGGTAGTACCGATTTTCTTTATAAAACGAATTTTAATGAAGTTGAGTACCACAAAACCCAAAGAACCATAAAAAAAAGTGTTAAACAGTTTATGCCACTCACTGAAGATTTCGGGGCACACCCGAGGGGATTGTCATCAGAAAAAAAAGAAAAAATCATTAAGGACCTCGTGCCAAAAATGCCTGAAAACCGCCGAATTTTTTGGAAAAACATCCCCACGAACAACCAATCAGATGACTTATTACATGTACAGGAGCACATATAACTATTATAATATTTGAGTACAAAATAAAGTTGCTGGCGTACACAACATTGCGTGTTCTTGTTTTCCAAATTCCTTAATTTTTCCAATCTCCTCATTCAAACTCATTTAATATATCCAAATTAATTCTTAATATGGTACAAGCCCCAACTTTGGCACAAACTGGTGCTTTCACCCTATTTTGGAACACTTTCCTTGCTTACAAAGCCTGCAGGCTTGCTTTGGGGTTTCTTCGGTTTCTTCTTAGCATTTAAGAGAGCGAGAACTTTTTTTCCCAACAAACTCAGTTCTGCTTTGCTGAGCACAAACGACCTTAAAGCCAAATTGCTTTTTTTCTCTTAGCACTTTGCAGCGAAAAAACTATGGAGAATATGTATATGGGTGTTTCTCACCAAAGTGGTAAAATCGCTGTCCTTGGCAAATATTACGTAAACTATGGCGAGAAATATTCATATTTCTGCAAATTTCAATTTATAACTATCTAAACTATAGTATACAATATAAAAAATATCTCACTTAAAAACCTATATGGTTTCAATAACGTATTTTTTAGGTCTAAAAACAGTCCCCTAGCCGGTCCCCAAACCAAAATATTTTCTATTGAGTTCATTAATTGAACTAATATTTTAAAAACAATTAACTTATATAACACAATTTAATCAATATGAAATGATATGCTATTAGACTCTAATATCAATTTATTTAAACTATTTTTTGATTAGTTTAATTTAACCTAAAGTTGGTCCCCGAATTTCATGAACAGTCCCCTGCCAAAGTTTCGAGTTACGCATCAGGCCATCTACAGTAAAGACAGACTTGTTAATGGGCGTAACGAAACGTGAACGACATGAAATTAGCTTTGTTACCACCAAAAGTAGCTATACCTCATTTTGTTTAGTGTTACAAGAGTTAGACGGGCACATGCGCGTATCGGTACGCAACATTCGACAGTCCCCTGCTAAGTGTTATTTTTCTTTTTTTAAAGTGTTCCAGTTTTCTCTATTGTGCATAGTTTTAAATAAGATGGCTTTTATTGTTTCTATATAACAAAATAAAGTCATAATGAAGGAATTTTATGGTGCCGTACCAATTACACAAATTTAACAGTCCCCTGCCAACAGTCCCCTGTCAACAGTCCCCCGCTACATACAGAAACAGGAGACTGTTTCATTTATTAGGGGACTGTTATTGTACTTTTGCCTTTGTTTTAGGTCTATAACCATCTTTTAATCATGGCGCGAGAAAGAAGAAAGTGTCTAAGGAAGAAATAAAAGTTCACAAGTTTACTTGGAACTACACAGAGAACTTGGAACTACCAAAGAAGACTGTTTTATTTTTATATATATGCGTCATGAGGAATGTTTTTAAAGTATATATACTACTAATAAATGCTCATTTCACTTATATATACAGTCCTCTGACATATGCAACAGTCCTCTGACATATGAATTTTTTAAATTTACTCAATAAGTCCTAAAATAAAACAAATATATTTGGGTCCCTTACTGTTTATTATCCACCAGATAGATATCTATTTAATTGTATATTTTTTTTTCATATTTACGTAAAAAAGTTACTGGGACAGATTTCTTGCAAAAATTTACCAGTTTACAGAGAAACACCCATATATATAGAGGAGCAAGCGTTTTTTTTCTGATTCATTGCTTAGCAGGAGATAAAAAGGGACTCATGTTTGTGGGGGAGAAGGCTATCGCCGTCGGGTCCTGGGGGAGGTACACAAAAGATGCACCCTTTGTGTATTTTAATATTGAAATCGCAAACAGAAAGAAATGTCACGTTTCTCCCCAATGCTGCCCGTTTGCACACAGTGAATTCTTGCATGGTCGGTGATTTTTAAGCAAATCGCATTCACTGAGGCTTCTTTGTGTGCAGTGACAAAATTCTTGCATTATGTTGCGCATGCATAAAACATGCACGAGCAAATGAAGCTAAATTTTGATGCTTATATTCAGTCCTGGTTAAGGTGCACTTTTTGCGCATATGTTTTAGGCGTCTTAAATGGGACTACAGCTGTTAATGACTACTCATTTTTTGCCTATTTTTACTATTGCTTAAAAGGAAATACTTCTAGACAAGAAAAAGTAAAAGCAGCGCCACTACTAAAATACACCATTGAAATCTATTGTGAATTATTCTCTGATTTTAAACGTTTTGGTCTTCTGCGTTTTTACTATGGATAAGCTTTTATCTAGCTGCTAATACTCATGGGATTTTTTTGCTTTATCTCTTTCCTTCGCCTTATTCCAGCCCCAACTTTCCGGTTTTCTGCGTACCTTCCACCTTCCCCGTCCATCCTAGTTTCTGATCATGTCTTCTAGGATGTTTTTCAGTGTTAGTGGCGCCTTAGCTATTGGCTGTACTTCAGTCTTATATTCGCCGAATATCACATAATAAAAGAAGGCGTATTCTTGTTTCTGGATACCTGGAAGCCATCGTGCCCGAAATGATGGAGGTATTTACTATCGCAGCTCCCTTCAAAACTATCCCCTTGTAATTCATCTCCCCATAAAATTTTGGGTTCACCAACCACCCACTTCCCTTTCCATTCTGTTACGGACTCGCACCGCTACCGCATTGTATTTGGTTCCCCTCTAACAAATTCTAGATCATAGAGAGAAGCACGCCTTCTCTCGTTAGTATCTCTATGAGATCATTCCTACTATAACCTGTTCCAAAACAATTGGGAATCTCAAAATTACCCAGTAAACCACGAATGCATACAAAATGAATTCACAATACATTTCAGAAATGAATGAAATGCATTACAGAAAGCATTTTGTAAGTAATACGGAATGCATTAAAAAACATTAGGCATGTCCTAGGATGAAATGCATTGCTTGTAATGCATTAACAATATATTTCATATAGAAATATGTAATGCATACATTATAAATTACAAATACATTTTATAAATGTTGCAAATGCATTACAAAAGACATTTCATAAAGCTAACAAAATGTATTGTATAGCATTAAGGATGCTCTAGGATGAAATGCATTGATTTTAAACGATTTGATTTATCTGCCTCGAAAGATTATCTTTACACAATTTGATATATGTATTAAATCTTAGGTAAAGAAAGTATAAAACATAATTATACTTTACTCACCCCGTTATAGTTGAAATACAATACTGGATAAAATGCGCACGGCACTTGGTGCAAACACTTACAAATGAGCAAAAATTTTCTACTAGCGGCGGAAAGTGCCTCGAAAATATAACGGTGCTACTGCCTGATTTGATATATTCATACGAGTATGAATCCCCAGAATCCAAACATAATTTAATACATTGCTTGTAATGTATTTGTAAGGCACTTGTAAGCAGTCGCTGATTGATAGCTTTCAAATAGCTTACTTGTAATGTACGGCGAATGCATTTCTTTGTTCTATGCATTACATGTGGTTTGCTGGGTACTTCTTCACCCACAGTGAGGGTCTCAAATCCCCACCACGAACGTAGATTCGAAAAGAAAAGTGCACAACGTCAGTCTCTTATTTAAAAAACCAAAATCACTCATTTGTACTCTTAATCACAATATAATTAGTCTTGCTGAAACTCTTACCATAGTCAGATGCTATAGAGGAGTGTGGTGCCCGTAAACGAATTTCGAAGGGGAAATCACAATGCACGAGCGCTTTTATTTTATCCATACACGATATGTTAATGTGTATAGAATTGTCATTTTCCCCGCATGCTTATAAAATTCCCAAATGTTTTGGCGCACCCTATATCAATCATACCGTGTTGTTAGATATGGTCCTGTACGCGCAGCACTGACGGGGGCGCTTAGACTGTATGTGTCATCTATTTTCTGCTGTTAGCCGTTCTGTTAAACGCTGCTTCTCACACTGGCACTGGAAGCCTTATCCGCAATATCCTCAAAGTGTGCTTTAAACTTAAGCCTCCAGTCCATCATCACTTCCTTGTACCTGATCTGTTCCCATACTTTTGGGGGCCTCGGTAGTCTAGGGGTAAGGCGCCTGACTGCTATCCCAGAGGTCCCGGGTTCGAGTCCCGGCCAGCCCCACGGTCCTTCACCTTTTCCACTTTCCCACCTACATAACTTTCCTTCTTTCTTCCTCCCTCTTTACATTCCTGATTCCTTGTGTCATAGCCTTCCTTAGCCCTTCCCCGCTCCACCAAAGCGCATGTCATCGGTTGATGATATTCAACTCGTTTCAGGAGGCATAACACTCCAGCGAGTTGTTTCTCGATGCCCCGATATCAGAGTCGCGATAGTAATGGTTGGGAGTAGGTGGACTGAAAATATCGCGGGAAGGTTGTGGCGGTTCCTTCCTCCCCGACTAGAGCTACTGTTCGACATTGCACTCTATACGAAGAAAATAGATTGTCAACAGTATAAAGGGCCTTTCCTGAGACTCTAGTCTTTCACATAAAAAAAATACCTTCAACCTAACGCATACTTGTTTTCTCAGTTTGCTGATCAGCGAAGCTTCAGTTCTCTACTCACTAATAATCATGAGAACATTCGTTCTCGTTTTAATCGCTTTTGTTGTGCGTTTTATTCTCTTCAGCCAGCTCTACACGATGCGATGAAAGTTTCATTCCAATGTTCGCTTCCAACGATTGAGTCAGCATCGATAAAAGTCCGAACGTGTCCAAATACGCTTGGGGCGCTTGACATTGGACTTTCGTCGCTATTTTCTCCCTTAGCGTGTTTACAGCATCATTGAGGCGTCTTCCTTCGAAGACTACCCCAATGTCATCCGCAAATCGGATCGAAACTGCTCTCTTTGGGAGGCATAGCCTAAACATTTTGATCCACAGGAAGGGACCCAGAATAGATCGCTACACTGATAAAAAATTCCTGGCTTAAGAGACTTTTTCTTGAACCAAGCAAATAATGTTTTGGATATAACGAAAACAAAATTGTCTTCGGATAAGCAATACTCATAGTCTTGGTTTTATTGTCTTGGATGAAGACAAAAGTTGACTAGAAGTAAGAAATTCTTGGTTTGAGACACTCATTTTTTTAATTCAAGCAACTTAAGGTAATAAAATAGTGAATTGCCTCAATAAATATTCTCGAATTAAAACTTTATCGTGTCTCTGACGGGTTAATACAAATTTTGTTTTAAATAAAAAATATGAGTAAAAGATTAAAAAATCTTATTTCTAAAAAGACATATCTTGGCCGAAAAGTATAAGTATTGAGCGAAGAAATACAATTGCTTGGCTCAAGAATTTCAAGTGTCTTACTCTGACACAGCATTCTCATGTTAAGACTGAAAAATGTTTCTACGCAAGCCAACGAAACGATGACTATGGAATTGTTGGAATCAAGTCAATTTTTCTATCAGTGTACGGAACTCTACATGATGTTCTGCACTGCAGGGCCCATCTTCTGACTTACAATGAAGTGATCTACCTTCTAAGAAAGGGTTTTGCTTTATAACGACTTCGAAGGGTAATCAGTTTGTCAGACCACCCACGCGGGCCCAACACGATCCGACGGCACTGCATATAAATGATGTGTCGATAAATATTAAGAATTGTAAAAATTTATTGCGGATCGACACATATCACGAATTTAAGCTTATTCACCTGATAATGCCTGTAGAGATCGATACTTGCGTCGTTTACTTTCT
Organism: Thereva unica; assembly: GCA_949987705.1. Classification (NCBI taxonomy): domain Eukaryota; kingdom Metazoa; phylum Arthropoda; class Insecta; order Diptera; family Therevidae; genus Thereva; species Thereva unica. Next base: position 20,111 of record CATLJY010000886.1, on the reverse strand, counting down.
GTTTTCGGTATAGAAACACTAGCACTCGAAGGTCAAGTAAATCTGCATTGTCGACGGTGCTATCATTGTCACAATCCGCTGATAACGTAAGTCATTATAACATAAACATAACTAACTATTGTACCTCAGGGTTACTGGTAGTTAATAGTGTTATTAACAATTATAGGGTTTTTAATACGCCTCTTCATAGTGGCCTTGATTCCCAGATCCGACGGCGGGGAAGTGAGTTGCGGATTTGACACTTTGCGATTCTCAAATCCGCAACCCCGAATTTCTTTTTGACATTTTCCGCGCTGTAAAAGTGTGATCCGCAACAAATTTTCTGCGGATTTGAACGACAAACTTTCGATTTAAACCAATCCGGGACTGCGGATTTGAGAATCGCAAAGTGTCAAATCCGCACTCACTTCCCTCCCGTCGGATCTGGGAATCGAGGCCTCTTGCCTTGACCTTTTAAATTTTTTTTATCTCCAAAAAACACGCTTAGGAATCACCCTTTGTACTACAATCTTTTTTATGTGAAAGGCTAGAGGCTTAGGAAAAGCCGCTTTGTACTGTCGACAAATCTATTTTTTTCATGTAGAGTGGAATATCGAACAGAAGCTCTTGTTAGAAGAAAGGAACTGCCACAACCAGCTGTAATATTTTTATTCCACCTACTCCCAACCATTACTATCGTGACTCTGACATCGGGGATGTAGAAACAACCAAAGTCTAGTAATAACCATACAAAATTTTCACCCGGTTGGTTGTGTGCGTGCATATATGAACATCACTGCTGAGCAAAACTCAACGCATACTTCGTGAATTCAGCGAGACAAAGCCAGATTCTGTCTTTACGGTAAAGTATGCAGAACAGAAAAGGAAAGAAAATTGAATCAGCTGTCAAAGTTGAAGTCATCAAAACAAACGAGCAAATATGCACCAATACATCAACATTATCCCTATAGAAACTCATAAAATTTTCTGTTGTTTAGTTGTATGCTAGCGCTTATAAAAATATTGCATTCTCTCTCTGATAGCCTGACATCGTCATTTGAAGAACTTATGCATATAGCTGTTCGTCTTTCACTCATTACCCATATGAAGATGAAAGACTTGTTAATTTCTAGACTTTGGAAACAACTCGCTGGAATCTTAAGCCTCCTGAAACTAGTTGAAGCCCATCAACAAACTGATGACATGCGTTTTGGTGGAGCGGGGATGGGTTAGAGAAGGCTATGGCAGGAGGAATCAGGAATGTAAAGAGGGAAGAAGAAAAAAAGAAAGTTATGTAGGTGGGGAAAATTGGAAAGGCGAAGGACCCTGATGCTGCCGGGATTGGAAACCGAACCTCTTAGATGGCAGCCAGGCGCCTTACCCCTAGACTACTTATGCCGTTCAGGTCATGACGAGACTTCCAGTAGAAATCTTAGTTTGTAGAAAAAAGAAAATAGAAAAGATTAGAAGTCTGTGGGTGGCTCTAAGTTGCCTTACGTTTGAACTCTATGATTTTGTACAAATTAGGAAATATTGACTGCGAGGAAGTTTATTTCACAGCTGAGTTGTTCAGTATTTTATAAGCGACCTTCTTTAGCGTATTGTGCGCGTGGATATGAGTATGGGCCGACTGGGATAGTCTCATGTTGCGGAGTAGGCAGGAGGTTCTTATTTGTGGTAATAGCGATAAACTTTGGAGCGGGCTGCGATTTAAAGAGTCTATGGAGGCGCAAAAGCTGGTATCACCAACGTGTTTGAAGGCTCGTTTTTGCACCTTGCAAGATCATCGGGCTCCATGTAACTAAGTTTACTGACAGGTTGTATACCAAGTCATAACGTACAACCAATACGCACTATTTCAATATTCCGTTTAAAGGATTTTATCCTGTTCCAGGAATACGAGTATATCAATATATCTACCTCCGTTCCGATTATTTTTTTTTTTTTTTTATGTGACAGACTAGAGGCTTAGGGAAAGTCCCTTTGTACTGTCGACAATCTATTTTTCCATATAGAGTGAATGTCGGACAGCAGCTCTAGCCGGAAGATAGAGAGAAGAGGAGGAAGTAACTGTCACAACCTAGCCGCGATATTTTTATTCCACCAACTCACAACCATTTCGCGACTCTGACATCGGGGCGTCGAGAACAACTCGCTGGAGTGTTATGCCTCCTGAAACGAGTTGAATCTCATCAACCAACCGATGGCATGCGCTTGGTGGAGCGGGGAAGGACTAGGGGAGGCTATGACAGGGGAATCAGGAATGTAAAGAGGGAAGAAGAAAGAAGGAAAGTTAGGTGGGAAAGGCGAAGGACCGTGGCGCCGCCGGGATTCGAACCCGGGACCTCTGGGGATAGCAGTCAGGCGCCTTACCTCTAGACTACCGAGGCCCCCTGAAGGTGATTCTGAGAAGAGTCATGTTTATGCTGCAAAAAAAAATTAGCTATCAACAAAAGTCGCTTTTACATTCATTTCACATTCCCAAGGGTTGTCGGATTTGATGATAATATAATAAATTTGGCATGAAAACGAATTTGTATTTGCACGATTCCATTAACTTACTTTGATATAATTTCTCAAAATTTTTATAATATTAATATTTCTCCAGAAAATTGTTTTATTTCTTCGTCCAGAAATTGCTTTTAATTCGTTTCAAAATCCTTTCAAGAAACTCTACCCTTAAAGACCCCAACCGCTTCATATGACGGGAACAAAATCCAATCGAGATATCCCGAGATATTCACAGCATATTAGTTACACTCTGGCACACAGCCTCGATAGGAATCCACCACCACCCCCTCTTTCTGATACTCAAATTGTTTGCGCGATGTTTTAAGAGTAGCAAATAATTTTCCCTAAGATTCTACCCATGACCGATAAGACGGCCGAGATTGGGGCATGAATGGTTAATGCCCGATTGGGAATTCATGGAAATTGAATTCCGGAGACTAAGGCTGTTCATCGCCGTCCAAAGATAATATCATCCTCTTCATCGTGTCCGCCTCCCCTTTTTATATCGTTGCTGGTGTTACACGGCTGGCACAGATTTCAAATTGGAAATGATAAGACGATCAAAATGCTACCAGATATGAGTTACATTGTTCCCGTGGAGTGATGCCGTCACGATAATGACAGCAGAATTAGGAACGTGTTGTCGTCGACTTGTGTCGTTACAGAAAACATTGTCAAGAGGGTGGAGCAGGGATGAATTTGATTTTCCCCGCTCTTGAAACTTTTGCCAGACGTCAACCAAAGTCATAATGAATATCTGTGAAGGGTGCCAAACATGAAGGAGGCAGAGAAAAAGAAAATTGGACTGAAGACGATTTTAATGTAAACAGGATAACTAGGATAAATCGGAAAGCAATTAAATATTTATGGTTGGGTGCACTACATCCAGGAAAATTTCTTTTGCCACACAAATGAGACTTTCTTGCTTGCTATCTTTGAGCATCTTGCTAGGTTAAAAGCTCTCGCAACAGCGGAAAAGTATGAGGAAAACCCGCAAATTCACCATCATTTTTGATATCCTTGGAAAATAATTTTCCTTGGCGTGTAGATATGTGTAAACTTGATCCCATTTATATGTATATACACGTCTAGTGGTGCTGCAGCACGTTGGATACGAGTATGTACACACATACTTACGAATCTGCGAGGAATTACGAGACTAACAAAAACTTTCCTGACTTTTGTTCCGATTCTTCGCAGGATCTTATCTGCTGGTTGTCGTCTTGCTGTGCATGCATTGTTGTTGCAGTTTATAAGCGAGGGTGGAACTCTGCAGATGGGCATGAGTCCTCTTTGTAGTGAAAAGCGAGGATAATATGCAAATATATTATGTTATATACATGCAGGCATCAGTATTATGTACCTTTTAGGTATCGCGTCCTATAAAAAGAGCGTGCGATGGATGCACCCTGCAAAGTGGAGAAAATTGAACACAATATTAAATTTGGCATTTCGAATCAATTTGAAATAAGTTTTATGCCTTTCACATGGCATCGTTATAAAATTTTAAAGGAGAATGAACTTCATAATTGACGATTACAATTTTATTTACTTTAATTGCTTTTGGGTTTGATGAAGTCAGTTGGGGACTTTTGGGAACATATTTCTTGTATATGCTATACATGCCGTATTATCACTGAAACCAGAGCTGGATTTAGAATTGATAAAGCCCTAAGCTATTTGAGATATGGGGTCCTTTATAAATTCATATATTCTACGTAAGTGCCATTTCGGATAACTAGAGAGTTAAATTGAATTATAATTATACTCTAGCTTCACAGGCCTCAGTTCAATTAAGTTCATTTCAATCCACATAAGTGGCTTCACCGGCTGCGATGTTCCATTCGTGCTTTAAATTATAGAATTTCGAAATGCAAAATCGCACTGGAATATCATTCCTTTAGTTCAATTGATCACTCTCTTTTGAGGGAGCTTTTACCTTCAATCTCAATTTCGTGTTATGTTGGGCGAACACAGGCTTGATTTTTCCTGAGTTCAGTATATGAGAATGTATGGGAACTGAGGCTAAAATTGAAGTTCAATACACCATATTGTTTGAGCTTACGCAGTTTGGCCGATGAAGCCGGGGGGGGGGGGGTATTAAGAAGTAGTATACCGATATATTTGTTAAGTTTACAAATCGGCCGGCTCTTAATAGATTTTGGTTAGATGAATAGAAATTGTATGGGAGGGGGATTAGTAACAGTTTAGCCGCTAGGGGGTTTGAGGTTTGGACTTTTTTTGGTAGGATTTTACTTACCCTGTATTTTTGTATCCGTATGACCCATTTTCATGAATAAGGCAAATATGATCGCACAGCCCTCCCACCTATCTCACCTCCACACCTCCCAGAGTTTTCCTTAAACTAAAATTTCAGCTAAAACAACCTTTTTCTCCAAAAAAATTGTTTCTTCAACACCCCTGGAACTCTCATATCCTGCAACATATTTCCCTCCGTACTAAGCTTACTGCCACCATGACGTGATAAACGACATAGCAAACTGGTAGTACGAAGGGTGGTTCCTGAGCTTAGCACTGCCATATAAAAAATAAAAATTATTTGTCCTTCGTTAAAAATTTGGCGAAGGCAAGACAGAGCTATGCGGTAAGACCTATGTGGTTTGACAGCGAGGGAGACCCAACCTTCGCTAGAAGGATGGTGTAGACCAGGACGCTCGGAGATTAGGCATGCCGAACTGGAAGACATCGGCTCAGAATCGGGACCAGGATTGGATAGTGTTTGTAAAGCCGTTAAAGAAGAAGAAGAAAACAGAGCTATCAGGAACCTCAAGAGAACAAACTTTATTACAGGAGAAAATTTGTGGCCACTCTAGGCTATCCTTTAATCCGGAAGAGACAGAACTGATACCAACAGAAGAAAAATCGCCGTTGCTTATAGAATTGACAAAAAATGCTGCTCGAATTCCGTCTACTTACAATTAATGGGCGAGACCATGTATCAATCAACTACATAAGTACTTATTTTGAGTGCGGCTCCAAACCGTGTCCTTCAGCGCCAATTGTTACTCTCTCCTCGGTTCTTGGGCACGGCCAGTTGACCACTACCAGAACTGGTGCCAAATTAATACTGAGAAAAACTAGTTTAAATAACAATAATAGTGGTAGATCCACAAGATTTTTATAGAGAACTACCAAGCAAGCATAACAAAGTTTTGTTCCGTGGTCTTGCAAAATATGCAAGAACAAGATAAGACTGCAAGAACAAGACCATTTTTGTTCATCACTAGTTGGCGCCCAGTGCATGCAAAGTCATGATGTACTTATGTACAAATGCTTTTACAATTACCATATTAAAAATAAATATAAACATATATATTTATATCATAATTACTTAAACACCATAATCATTTTTGTATTTTTTTTTAAGAATTCATTTAGGTGAAAATTTTGCAAGAATCTTGCTAAAGTCTTGCTCTGGGTCTTGTTTTTGCACAGTTAATCTTGTTCTTGTTCTTGCAAGCATAACTAAGTCTTGTTATTGTTCTTGCTAAATGTGCATGAAAAAGACAAGACTGAAAGAACAAGACAATTTTTGCTCATCACTATTCCGTACTAAGCTTACTGCTTCAAATTGCTGGGGCATATTCTTTTTTGAGTCAAATTTGCCGTCGAATGCCCGTGTCTGCAGCTCAGTTCTTGGCAACTTAGAACTTTTGGTCATATTTGGCCGTCGTATGTGCTCGAATGTACACGAATTACACGAAATGTACACGAATTAAAATTCGTTAAAAATTCGACGTCCATCATATGACCCTGGGCCGGTATTCGCCCGTTGCAATGCCATTTTTTGATTTTACTTGGGTAAAAATGCAACTAGCAGGGGGGTTGGGACGATCACCCGAAACGACGAATACGACGAAATGTTTTTGGCAAATCGGGACTTCCGGAAAAAGCCCGGTGTACCATCAACTTTCGGCAGGATGAATAAAACACGATTACCCTAGCTAGGGATGATCAGGTTTCCATTGTCTCTCCTCGAAACCCAGGCTCTCAGCCGACGGCCGCCACGTAACTGTGATACTTATCGCTCTCGCAAATGTCTGCGTTTTCTCACTTACAAAACACACATCAATTACAAAACAATTGTACGCACAATTACGGCGATTAAAAACAAATGAAAAAAGCGTAATAGACACTAGCGAGGGTTCTTCGTCAAAATTTACAAGTTTTGCCGGTTGGAACACGTTCGGCCAACGGAGCTGTATAATCGACAGCCTTTTCCCGAAAGAGTGAAGAAGAGAGTAGTAGACAATTATGTAAGCGTAGAGGTCACTCTATAGATTTTGTAGTACGACTCGTGTGTGATAGCTCGATGTAAGTATTCAACAATGACTAGTTCTGTCTAGCCGTATAGCTTTAGCGCAATCATTGGTACTCATTTAAAGAATTCAAGTTCTAAATTTATTTTCTTTCGATCGTAGAATTGCACTCTGCATGGGTTATGAGGCTGTTACTTGTTTCATTTTTAAACTTTTGCTAAATGTCTCAAGATTAATGTCGTACTCTCATGAAAACTCGATTCTCTTCCTTGCTAACTCTTTTAAATATAACAAATAAAATTTTAGGTTTTTCGATATTCTCGATACGATACAATATTTTCTTTGACGAGATCGATGCGATAGATTCCCGAAATATTTTGAGATCAATATCGATATTTTTAAAAATATTTTATTGTCTCGATATCGTGAACCTCTATGATACACTATTGTACCACTTAGTGTCAATCCAGGAAATTATCTTGTATTTTACAGAATTCACGGGATGGACATAACCGATCCTTGCAGGCTGATGACCAGTATGCGAAGATCGCTGTAGTCTTGTCGCAAAGCCGGTGGATCCATATGGTGTCTACAATAAACAACTTTGTATTACATGTACACCAACAAAATAATAAGGCATACGGTACAATATGGAACATCTTCGCCACAAAATTAAGCAATATTCAAAAAATAGCTTGCCTTTCCAACACCGGGACTCTTGGCACAACGCTGGAGACTGCTCAACTTGGTACCACTCCATTTTGAAATTGTGAAACCCGCACCTATGAAAACTTAAAACCCGCTTATGATAACAAAGAGGTCTCCATCCTTTCTGACAGATGGCACAAAGTCCAAACTAGGCTGCCTTGATGAGCTGTAGACTCTTCTACAGTTCATGGACCGATTTAGCCTACCTGTTTGGAGAATTGTGTCCCAGATATTCGAACTGTGATAAAATGCATTGAACTCTTGGGGTAGGCCTGCCCTGGTAAACCATTGACAATGACACGGAACGGGATTAAAGCGTGGACTTGTGTGGTGGTAGTCGGCCTGCAAGCAAATTTTGGCCGACCAAAATTTTCTGGGAAGTTAGGATGAATAAACCTAGTAGCCAAGGACAATAGATTTGCTATCGAGCATGCTAAACGAAATCTGTAAAATATGTACATTTTTACTTTAGTGATACAAAGAAAATATCCAATGAGCGTTTGCAGCGAAAGAGTGGCAGACATGAGAACTAATATTATTAGACTTCGCTCGAACCAGTTCATTTTTGAATCTCATTTAGTCAATTAGCTGTTTGGAATGAAAATACAAAATTGACTGCGTTGAAAAATTAACTTTTTCCATTAATATATAAATTTCAATTGTTTCTAACATTTGCTGAAGTTCTAAAACTCTCAAAATAATAAGAAGTGAGGCACCTGGTAGCACCCTGGTTCCATCATTCTTACAATTAACAATTCAGCGGGAATCGAGTTTTATGAATCTAAGGTACTTAGCAATTAAATCTGTCATATTGAAGGGATGAGATGTAATTTACAAAAACGAAAGTGCTTTGGATAACAAAAGCTAAAAACCTCCGCCTATTAACTTAGAAGCCCCCATTTTAGCTTTGTGCTAAGAATGTATCCACTGAAATATGGATGACTTTATACCGACCATAATTCCTTTTATCTCAGCCTAATCCCGAGTTATAGCAGCACTCCCGGGGGCCGAAGGGCGGTGGGCTTCATAGATATAATTTTCACAATCCATATGCCAAACAAACCGATGAATGCTGCCAGAATCTGCAGCATATTACCCTCATCTGCAAGCTAGGGCGAGACGTTAAGCGTTCCTTCAAGCACACACTCATCTTAATTACCATTCATAATCATTAGGTTTCGCAGGGGAGTTGCTTGCTTGGTATACATGGTTCCAGACGATCGCCAACCTTCCTTTGTGCTTTTGTGTGTTCCAGAAGGGAGTGCACCATGTCTCTCTGCAATATTCCAAACATATTTTGCCGTTGTTACTGCTGTTATCAAGAGTGTCGCTTTATGTTGACTGCGAAGACACGTGCCTACTTTGCTAAATACAAAATTTGTCTCCAATTACCACCGAAATCGGTTTCCCTTCGGGTCCTTTTTTGCTGGAACGATTTTATAGTAATCACCGGAAAACAATTGTGGACTTGATTGCGAGAGCCTTCAGGCGAATGGTTTTAGGCAATTTAGAAATGGTTTCGGGCGTGTTCAGAATTCAATTTGGGATAAATAAATGTCCGTGGCTGTTAATCGCTATGGTGATAATTATTGATGGACGCATGAATGACAGTATTGTGGGGAAAATGGCGCGCAAATCAGATTATGTATATTATCATAATAATCATGTAGATGCATTACATTGTAAGATTTCGCAGACTTAAGTTCTTGGAGGACGGTTACAGCGCTCATGATGCGTTCCTGAAAATTGAGCGTTAACAGAAACAGCGTTAAAAGAGGGCTATTTAGACTAAGATATGGAGTTACGTTCCTACCATTATGCGTGTTACTTTCTTGGCTGATAATGAATTTGTTGTACCAATCGATTTCTTAATTTTATCGGTATTTTTAAGAATGGTACTAATGGTTTATCCAGCCAACCCTAGGCTAGAAGACACTTCGGACTGTCGATCACCGTTCTCAATTCGCCTAATAACATTCATTTTCATCTCCAACGCCAAGCTTTTTCTAGTTTGTTTAGCAACATGTGTCTGTGGTTCACCCGTTCTTTGCTCGGCCATGGTTCACCTGTTCTTTGCTCGGCCATATTTTTATAAGAAATAGATTTTTTATTTAATTACTTTTTTTTAATTAATCAAAATTACTGAGGTTCACTTTTTCGAATGAACAATTCAATACAAAATTACACATTTTGGGAGTCCCCGAATTAATAATTATTTTTGATATATTTTTTTCTTTTCAAAAACAGGGATTCCAAGAATTAGAAATTAAGTTTTACTTTAATTTTCATATGAAATTAGAAAAAGAAAACCTTTTAAAAAATAAAAGTTAAAATATATATATATTTTTTTTTTTTTTTTTTTTTTTCAAAAAATCAAAAGAGCGCTATAGCGAAACAGCGCTAAAAGAGGTAGCGTTAATCGAGATATGCCTGTAATTAAATAGCATGTGGGAGGCTAGACCTACAAAAATGACCGTCTACCAAGGCTATTGTTATCGTGACCGTCTGACAGGCTCTTTGTGCAAGTCAATTTGATGTTTAGTTAAATTCAAAAAATATTCACTTTATATTTAAATTCAAGTTTACATTAAACATTGGTCTTATTATTGACAATAGCCTTTTTCCAGAGCTCGAATGTGGGATACCGCGGGAGCAAGAATTCACCCAATTTGTCTCATGCAAGAAAAAGCGAGGAAATTTTCACTTCCCCTCGAGCAGGAATTAGCCGGAAGTTTTCGGTCCTGAGATTTCTTGCAAGTTGTCAATTGACAATTTTTTATATGTATGTGGGTATCTTAAAAAGCGACATACACATAGCCAATCGATATTTATATTATCTTCTTCTTGATTTGCAAGAAATTGCCCTAAAATCGTTTCTTTACTTTCTGGATTTTTGACAAAATTATCCCCACCATTCAAGTAAGTTTTCGCCCAACAAATCTTTACAGGAAAAGTAATGGAACACACCTAATAATTAGTTAAGACTAAAAATTATTTTAGTATAAAACTAACTTTTTCTTACTAATAGAATTTTTATTTGTAGTTCTGATAATAAACTAGAAGTGGACTCCACGCGGTGGTATTGGGATGTAACTCGCTTGTCTAGTTACTGCTAATTTTGCGCATACATATTTTGAAAAATACAACATTTTGATTTATATCACCCAGTAATATTACGTAATATTAAAGGCGAGAATTTCCTGGGAACCTACAACAAACGACGACACAAATATGGAAGAGCTGCAGAGTACAACAGAGGGCGCTATATTGACGGCTGCCGAAACGAGCTTCGGTTATGTTTTGGTATGGAGAGAACTTTAACAGCAGAAACGCTGGCTACGAGTGACGTCACAACAATAAAACATGGCGAAAAAGCTTTCCGTAAGAGCATACCTTGTAGTATTTGTACCATGAATGCAGTCTACTAAATTACGACCCCCCTTTACCTTGCTTTCGTAGACTATGAGAAAGCGTTTGACTCAGTTATAGGATCTTTATATGGCAGGCACTACGGCAACGTGGACTGCCTGATAAAATAATAGAACTGACAAAAGCTCTATACAACAATTCCAAATGAAAAGTTCTCCTTAATGGAACGTTATCCGACCGCTTTGAGGTGAGTTCAGGAGTACGACAAGGATGCCTACTTTCGCCATTACTATTTCTTATAGTAAAAAACGACATCCTTGTCGGCGCTCTAGATAGTAGGACAGGCGGCATACAATGGGGTTTGCTAGACCACCATAAGGATTTCGACTACGCGGATGATATTTGTTTGCTGGCCCGCAGACACCAGGACCTTAAAAACTTGTTAAACAATTTGGTAACGGAAAGTAGTCTAGCAGGCTTAAGGATAAATCCGACTAAAACTAAAGAAATGCGGATTACTGCAAACACCAGCGCTGAATAACCATAACAGACAGCGCTGAATAACCATAACGTGGAACTGGTAAATAAATTCTGCTACCTCGGTTGTATTATTACAGAAAATCGGGCGTCAGTTCCAGAATAAATAAAGCACGAAGCGCATAAGCATGCCCGTCTTGCATATGGAGATCAACGGAGATCTCAACTAACACAAAATTGCGGATGTTCAACTCCAACGTTAAGGCAGTTTTTTGTTCGGCTGCGAAACCTGGAAAGTCCCCCAATTCATCACAGGGCGTCTACAAGTTTTCATCAACAGATGCCTGCGTCGTATCCTAAAACTCCGCTACCAAGATAGAACAAATGTAAGAACTAAGAACTATAGCGCCGCGCCGGCCAAGAATGGATAGACCACCAAATCAGGCGAAGGAAATGGAATTGGGTTGGCCACACCCTGCGACGCGAAAACGAAAATCTCCCGTAGAGTCGGAAGACCTAGAACAACGTGCAGGCGAACCCTACTAACACAGGCCGCAATAACTGGGAGATCCTGGTCAGAGCTGAGAGCTGTCGCTCAAAACAGAATTCGCTGGAGGGCATAAAGAAAGAAGAAGATAATGGGTTACAGGCCAGCAGGACGACCGAGGAAAAGATGGTTTGAAGCCGTAGGAGCACACGCTGCACACTTGCTGGGCGTACAAAATTGTAGGACTCTAGCCAGTGAGCGAGAAGGTTGGAGGAGAAAATTGAAGGAGGCCAAGGTTCGAGTTGGGCTGTAGTGCCATTGAACTGAACTGAAGTGAAAAATGTACGGTGGTTTTGACGGTTACAGTGATGTTAACAACAGAAAGCGAGCAGTACTTCATGAAGCCAATCCCTGTGAAAGTGAAGACCAAATTATTTTCGGTTTCGGTTTGCGGAATCGCTAAGTCCTTTACACCAAATTAAATCTCAGCAGTGTTTGCAGAACTCTCAAAACTAGTAAAATATTGTAAAAAAAAATATTATTTTGCCTCTTCCACTTTTCCTTAAGTATTGATCCTAGCGACAAACTGCAGAAAACCTTTCTGTGGAGAATTTTATGTAACTTCTACTCCAAGTCAAAAACTAACGACATCCTTCAGGCATCGGTTAAGCGGGTTCGATATGAAAGCATTTACTGAAACCTGGCTCCATCCATGAAGGCATTTTTAATGCTGAACTCGTTGATTCCTCCTATCAAGTATTTCGAAGGGATCGTTACACTGACTTAGAAGCTCGGGGGGTAGTGTACTTCTCGTTGTAGTAGCCATCTAATTTGTAACCGAATCTCGCTTCCTAGTTTGTGTACCACCTTGACATTGAGCCAGTCGCTCTCAAAATTTCCTTCTCCAAAACAAATCTCTTCTTGATGTGCTGCTACATCGCGCCAGATATGATTAGCACACTTGACGATGGAGTTAAAAATCTCTATGGTACTCTCATCTCTTGCGTGGATCATATCCTAAGTATGACGAGTACTAGTGATGCCCTACTTCTTTTAGGAGACTTCAATTTACCCAATATTTAATGGGTATCAAACGAAGATGACGATAACTACCTCCCTGAAGGCTGCCTTTATTTTTAGGAATCCTGCTTTCTCAACTCCTTATTCTCACTCGACTTAAATCAAATGAGCGGTGTGACTAATGTATTAGGGAGGCAGTTGGTTCTTATATTCTCTACCGACTCAGTCGATAGAACTGTTGAGCTCAGTCCAATAATCATGTCGTCTCTTGACAATTACCACACTGCTATCCTGCTTAATTATTGCTTCTATTCAGAGAATACTCCTTGTCCGGAGGTGGTAACCCATTCCTTTAACTTAAAAATTATTAACTTTAGTGAGCTGTCATCTAAACTAGCTTCGATAGATTTCAACAACTTGCTTTCAGAAAATGAGTTGGATGACGATGTGGCACGGTTTTATGTCGTGCTATAGGAAGCCCTCGTTTCTTGCGTAGTTGAGCCCCAAAAATTGCACCTTGGTTCAATAATGAATTCAAGAATCAGAAGAATAGGCTCTGGAAAACCTATTTAAAGAGAAAAGACTTCCCGAGTCGCAATTGTATGGAGATAATCATTACATAGTTCATCGTTACATAGTTCCTAACCGAGAGGCTCATTTTTAGCTTTTTCAAAAAAAAAAAAGCTTATACAGAGGCTCTGTCCGTCTGTCCGTCTGTCTGTCTGTCCGTCTGTCCGTCTGAAGCCTACTTTCATCTCTGAAAGTACTGCAGATACAGACTTGGGAAATATCTCAAAATGTAGCTCTTGGTCAAAAGACCAAAAACTTAGAAAATGGTCTGGAAATTTCAACCAGAAGTATATTTAACAACAAAAGTATATTTAACAACAAAAAAGAGATTTCTAATAAAGTTCATTTATCGGTAGCCTAGAGGTAAGGGTCTTGGGTCCTATCCCAGGCGAACCAAGTTCAATCCCCGACCGCAAAATGGTGAAATAAATTTTTTTTTTTACTTCGGTGTAACATGTTTTAATTCTATTTCTCACTAAATTATATTATTTAATAATGATACTCAGGAGAACATAAACATTTATTTAATTAAAAGTGCAAAAAAATCATTTTCTTGAGTTTTTATGGCTCTTCGGCGGCTTTATAAATCATTAAGAAATTTCGCGGAAATAATATAAAGTATTTATTTGTTTATATGCATATTTTATATGCTGTTCATTTTATTATAGTTTATAGTTATGTAGGTGGTGCTGTAGACCAAAACAAAAATTCAATTTTATCGAACTTCGCTGTGGATTTGTCACAATCAACCAGAAGTATATTTAAACAACAAAAAAGAGATTTCTAATAAAATATCGGTAGCCTAGAGGTAAGGCGCTGGAGTCCTATCCCAGGCGAACCAAGTTCAATCCCCGACCGCAAAATGGTGGAATAAAAATTTTTTTTTTACTTCGGTGTAACATGTTTTAATTCTATTTCTCACTAAAAATTATATTATTTAATAATGATACTCAGGAGAACATAAACATTTATTTAATTAGAAGTGCAAAAAAATCATTTTCTTGAGGTTTTATGGCTCTTCGGCGGCTTTATAAATCATTAAGAAATTTCGCGGAAATAATATAAAGTATTTATTTGTTTATATGCATATTTTATATGCTGTTCATTTTATTATAGTTTATAGTTATGTAGGTGGTGCTGTAGACCAAAACAAAAATTCAATTTTATCGAACTTCGCTGTGGATTTGTCACAATCAACCAGAAGTATATTTAAACAACAAAAAAGAGATTTCTAATAAAATATCGGTAGCCTAGAGGTAAGGCGCTGGAGTCCTATCCCAGGCGAACCAAGTTCAATCCCCGACCGCAAAATGGTGGAATAAAAATTTTTTTTTTACTTCGGTGTAACATGTTTTAATTCTATTTCTCACTAAAAATTATATTATTTAATAATGATACTCAGGAGAACATAAACATTTATTTAATTAGAAGTGCAAAAAAATCATTTTCTTGAGGTTTTATGGCTCTTCGGCGGCTTTATAAATCATTAAGAAATTTCGCGGAAATAATATAAAGTATTTATTTGTTTATATGCATATTTTATATGCTGTTCATTTTATTATAGTTTTTAGTCATGTAGGTGGTGCTGTAGACCAAAACAAAAATTTAATTTTATCGAACTTCGCTGTGGATTTGTCACAAAAAATATGTATGATTTAAACGAAACATTTGGTAGGTTTAAAACGAAAAGTAGATATCTAATTTTTACCAGGGCATATAAACGCTTACTGAAATGAATGAAAACTTATAAATTTCACGAACGATGTATTTAAGACCGTCCTTATAGTCCATGAATATAAGGAAGTGATTTTTCTCAGAATTTTTAATATTTTACAAAAATTTTACAAACGATTTGCCCCATATCTAAAAAATTTTGCAGCCCTTTGTTTAAAAGCATATTTTTAAGTTTTTATTAACTAAATTTGTATGTATCTCTTCAGAATAACAAAACAAAAGTGGGATGTTGTGCCTAGAGACTAGCCACTAATTACGCTTTTACGTGGTATTCTTTCTATTGAATAACACTTCAGTCTGGATGACAATATATTAAGTGAAGATTGTGAAGAATTGCGAAAATATTCAAACAAAAAACTCGAAAAACTAACGCATCTTTCATGGAGATGCTGCTGAAAGAATTATACAATAATTGCCCGCCAAGAATTTGAGAGAATTGATGTATTTTAATTGCACCCCATCTATGACAAAGAATAATGAACACCATCTATGGCAATATTATATTACTCTTCGTTTTACCTATGATTATCAATTTCCATAAAATATACAAAATACATTTCATAAATAATAGAAAATCTGTTGTCATAAATCAGTTGTTTACTTCCTTCTAAAGTTTATACATATCTTGCATTGGAATGTACCTTTTTATGAAAGCATGAATAAATAGGTTTATTGCCACATTACTACAAGTTAGAGTTTGGAGTAATGGGAAGGTGCTAGGTCGGGGTGCGAAAGGATTTTTAGATTCGTTTTACATAATTATATAGTGTTTACATGTGTGATGTGTTTTGTTTTTTTTTTTTTTTTTTTCAATTTGACACTTTCGATTTATTGGCCTCGATTCCCAGATCCAGTGGGTCGGAAGTGAGTGCGGATTTGAGACTTTGCGATTCTCAAATCTGCAACCGCGAATCTCTCTTTGACATTTTCCGTGCTTTAAAAGTGTGATCCGCAACAAATTTTCTGAGGATTTGAAACCACAAATGCGCCTAAGATAATCCGACATCGGGTATTTCATTAGCGTGTGAGTCTTTACTCTGAATTTTTGATTTAATTAAATCCGCGACTGCGAATTTGAGAATCGCAAAGTGTCAAATCCGCACTCACTTCCGCGCCGCCGGATCTGGGAATCGAGGCCATATTATTTTGTTTTTCCATAATTTTTGAGTAATTGTTTTGGGCAGTGGCCTCGATTCCCAGATCCGGCGGGTCGGAAGTGAGTGCGGATCAATCTCCACTTAATATATTGTCATCCAATCTGAAGTGTTATTCAACAGAAAGAATACCATGAAAAAGCGTAATTAGTGGCTAGTCTCTAGGCACAACATCCCACTAGTTTACCTTTCTCAATTACCAGTGCTGATATGGTGAAACATATCGACGAACTTCCTTTCGACTTCTCTTCCGGCCCCGATGGTATTCCTCGTTCTATCCTTAAATCTTATGCGGAGGTGCTCCAGTCTCCAATGAAAACCATTTTTCAAAAATCCCTGGATAAAGGGTACTTCCTGGAAGAATTCGTTCATAATTCCTATTCACAAAAGTGGTAGTAAGAACGAAATGTTGAATCATCCAATCTTCTTGAATTTAAGTCTCTTGCTGTCGGGAGCTTCGTTTCTGGTTGTCAAACAGATTGTGTTTACACTGATTTTAGTAAGGCATTTAGCAAGCCCTTCCATTCCATTATATGTAGTCGGGCCTCGGTAGTCTAGAGGTAAGGCGCCTGACTGCTATCCTCAGAGGTCCCGGGTTCGAATCCCGGTGGCGCCACGGTCTTTCGCCTTTCCCACCTAACTTTCCTTCTTTCTTCTTCCCTCTTTACATTCCTGATTCCCCTGTCATAGCCTTTGCTAGTCCTTCCTCGCTCCACCAAGCGCATGCCATCGGTTGGTTGATGAGATTCAACTCGTTTCAGGAGGCATAACACTCCAGCGAGTTGCTCTCGACGCCCCGATGTCAGAGTCGCGAAATGGTCGTGAGTAGGTGGAATAAAATATCGCGGTTAGGTTGTAACAGTTACTTCCTTCTCTTCTCTCTATCTTCCGGCTAGAGCTGCTGTTCGACATTCACTCTATACGAAAAAATAGATTGTCGGCAGTACAAAGGGACTTTCCCTAAGCCTCTAGTCTGTCACATAAAAAAAAATGTATTCTCAAATTAAGAGTGTTAGGCTTTCCGCAAGTTCTTCTAGTATGGTTACAGTACTACTTAGCTGACAGGACCTACCACGTTCTTTTTCGTGGTTCTAAATCAGCAACCATTGAAGCGTCATCCGTCAAGTGTCAACCCATTAGCTCTTCCATCAGGTGAATCTCGGCTTAAGTTACTTAACTTAAGCTATCTTCACAAGCGTCGCGAGGTGGCCGATGTTGTATTTGTTCATCAGCTCCTTAATGGAAAGGTTGACTCAGGTTTTCTTGGACGCCGTGCGTCGTTTAGAGAGAGTCGTTATAATTGAGAGAACCACTCCTTTTATAAATCAACTCCTCTAACACGAATTACGGCAGGTTTGAACCTGTCAATCGCATGTTCATTAACGTGAACAACAATATTAATATGTTTAGCGTGAATATTAGTAATCTCATGTGACCTCTTAGGTATGGTTTCTTTTGCTTGTGTGGGTTACATGTTAATTTAGATGTTGTTAACTTGATAATTTTATATTAGTTAAGAGCCTCATGGGACTTTTATGCTTAGTTGAGAGCCTCATCTCAGCTTTGGATTGTGCTGAGTTGGTTAATTTTTCTTGGCCCAGCTGAGAAGTGCGCCTTCTGTGCTAGAAGGGTTTACTCTACTAATGTTTAATGTATCCATTAATTTTTTCGCTAGAGGCCGTAGTTTTCGAGTTATTATCGAAAAACTGAGAAAGGGTTCTCCCCTCATTAGCTCTACTCCCACCACCAGGTATTTTTAACATGTTGTTACGGACATCTTCCTCAACAGCTGTGCCAAATTTAGCTGGGTATCTATTTTTTCTTCTATTTTCACTTCGTTGCCTGGACTATGTGTTTACCTCACTACTGCTTTAAAGGTGCTATCCAGGTCTTAGCATAATGCAAAGCAAATCAATCCACAAAAGTGTCCTTTATTAAATTAACCGAAGTTGAAGGCTAATTTCGTCGTTGGCGGGACCAATTTATAAATTTTTACAAAATACAAAGAGAAAATCAATCTTAACCTTTTCTGCCATCCGCTCAAATTTAAAATTTATTCGAACACAAGGGGATTGGTCCTTGTGGAAATTCTAAGCAGCCTTTCTGCCATGCTAGTTTGATGAATGACTTCCTGATTTCTAAAGCTTTTATCTTGGTTCAGAAAATAAAAAAAAAACGGGAGAAAAAAGGAAGCAGAAAAAAGAAAAGCTCTCCACTTTAGGGTGACTTCCTTTTTAGGATTTTGAGTGGGAATAGCATTAAATGCGGTTTGCCCTTTATTGTGCTCGAGCACAATGCCATTGTTGGCTTCATTTGGTCCAGTTATGACTCGGCAGTTTTTCCGTCTTCTTTGTTTGCTACAATCGTGAAGGAGCTTCTTTCTACCAAAATCACAACAATAATTGTATTTTCCAGTTTGTTGAATATTTTATGGAATATGATCAAAAGTTTTTTTTTTCGTTTTATAAACAAGAATAAAGAAATTCCCTTATTTTCTCTGCCTTGTCTTATGCTTCCTCCAGAGATTTACTTAACTTTTACTTTTTACCATTTTTTTATTTGGAATGTTGTCGAAAATGATAATATATAAAGTTGGAACAAAAACGAAATGACTTCATTCTATCGTTGGTTTTTGCAAGAAAAAAATAAAATAAAATGCACCTATTCGTAATTGCATTATCCTAATGAGAAGAACTTTGTCAAATCTTATTTTCAGCATTTCTAAAAACTGCCAACACAAGAAGAATCTCCAAAGCCGGAACACAAGCGGCAGAATAAAAGCAAGCAAAGATAATTCAATTTGGAGCCGACTCATAAGCCCACCATGATAGCTGCAGACTCTCCTACAGGATTAATATAACACGAACGCCAGGATGCCTTTACTTTATATTATTTTTTTCATTTAATGCTTGTCGCTGGACCAATGTTTCCAGCAGAGCCATTAATCAGAATGTTATTCCATCTTGGAATAAGAAGAAGAAGAAAAAATAATATTTCGTATTTTAGCAGCTAGATTAATCCACCTTGTTGAAGTCGACCAACTTTGACTATGCTATTAGGGAAATTTTTCAAGGTAGATCCTGTATACCAAAAAAGCGGAACTTGGAATGGAGATATTTAATATACATACATAAGCATAAACATGTTGAGTCTCCCTTCAAAACTTGAAGGAATTTGAATATCTGGTTTATTGTTGGTAATTTCTTGGGTGGTGCGCGAGGAGTACAGTATTTTTCTGTTATATTATTTATTATGAAAAGTTTCTGAAGAAAATTGAAAAAAAAAAAAAAAAAAAAAAAAATCGTAATCTTAAATTTAACATCATAAATGAGATATATTTTTAGATTTCTTGTTTTAAATGTATAATTTTAACTTTTGAGGAACATTAAAGTGACTTGCTTTTCTTTGGGGTTAGGGAATCAAATGACGATCCGGTTAAGCAAAGTAGGGCTTCTTACAATATATTATGAAACTCCTGTCTTAGATCGTGCAGATCACCCTACAGCACTACAAGACAGCAACAGACTACCTCCGGATTTTCCTAAAGGAGGCAACCCTGGATATCGCATAAATACAAGAGATTATGTACGATGGTGGAACATAAAAGGGTTCTTGAGTAGGCTGTACAACATTTTTAGCACCGCTCGAATCAAGGAATGCCAAGATTTTGTTTTTTGTTCTGGTTAAAAAGCACATTGGCTTACCTTTTCTCCAATTACAGTTCAACGTACATAATGGTAGTCGATTGGAGTTCTCCAGGGTAGTTCATGGGTAGTAGATGACAACAGCACAAAAATCGATTTGAACCAACCTGGTCGTATG
>CATLJY010000885.1:0-24643 GCA_949987705.1 Thereva unica | reverse complement strand
ACGGTGTGATGTTTCACGGTGGTAAAGGCTGTTTGTTTTACTGGTGATTAAATTAAACAATTAATAAAGTTATTTTTAGTACAGAACGTGGTGTTTTATTTCACAACCAATCTTTCAGTAATTTCACAATAATGATCAATGTTGCCAACCTTAAAGTCTAGCTCTCTTCTTACTGGTGAAAGTGGCGTTGCCATGTATATCAAAGAATACGGGTAATATTGGAATATTACATCTCCTCCTCTACTTTAGATAAAGAGTGTCCCCACTAGGTTGTTATTAAAATAATTTGAAGTCTTTAAATCGGGACGGTAACTTTCGTAAACGATGTGGTCTTTCCTGATGATGTGCTGGGAAGTCCTTCAGATTTGTAGACGTGCCTGTTACTTCTTGCGAGGGTGAATCAGGATGCTGACTGTTAATCGATTCTTCTATTTCAGATGAATTTTTAGATATTTCCTCTATCTGCGCATTCGGGTCTGGCGTTGCTATATTGTTATCTCTAGCGTATGCCTCTATGTTTCTAGGTGAAGTTTGTTTATGTTCTGGACAGTGAGAATACTTACAGGATGAGGGGATGTTATTTTGAGGGTAAAGTGTTTTGGAAGAAGGAATATAGAGTTTGAAGAATGATGCATTTCGGATGATTCTCTTCTCATGTCTAGTTGCATGAATTTGGTTGTTGACAATCTTTTCTATCTGGTACGGAACTGGGTCATATAATGGTGTAAAAGAATTAAACTTTCTCTGTTTACAAAGTACCTTATCTCCTCTTTTAAATTTATGCTCTATGACTCTTCTTTTCTTGTTGGCTTGTTCGTTTTGCTTTCTCCTGTTGTTTGTATCTGTTGCACTGTCATATCTTGGCATCTTGCTTTTCTTCTTTATTGACGGCAGTAGTGTGTTTATTTCTCTTTTGAAAACTAATTCATATGGAGATCTTTTTGTTGTGCTATGTGGAACGCTTCTATAGTTTATTAGGAACTCGAACAGTTGCTGATCAAATTTGTTGGTTTCTAGTACTGAGCATAAAACAGATTTTTTTAGTGTTTTTACAAATCGTTCTGCCATGCCATTAGCTTCAGGCCATAAAGGGGTTATAGCGCAGTGTTTGATGTTTAAATTACTTAGATATCCTTTGAATTCTTGCCCATTGAATGGTGGTCCATTATCGGATTTAATGTTTTCTGGTATCCCAAATAATGAAAATGTTCGGCTAAGAATCGGCTCAATTTGTTTAAAGCTTGTGGAAGATGTAACTTCGACTATAGGAAATTTAGAGTATTCATCGATAATTAAAAATAAAAAAAAAATTGGCAGTTATAGGGACTGCCGATAGAAGTGAAAACTTAGAACTTAGATGTTGAAATTCGATTCTTTTGAAGTAATACAAAATTCTATATTTCTTGAAAGGACTAAATCTTTTTGATTGCAGTATTTTCATTAGGACATTAACCAACTTATTAAAATATGTAGCACAAGTAACTGCGTCTTCATTAATAAGTGTACTTTTTTCTATAAAATTTAATGCTGCTGCATCTTCAACCGATATCTCAGAATTATTTTTTAAATTATGTAATAATTGTAGCAATTTTGACCATCCTATTTCATTAGCACTTATTGTAAAAAAGATACAATCGGGTTATGGTAACTAAAGTAAGAAATGAAAATGTTTGATTCAAATTTATATAAGTATCGCGTAAAAACCGCATCGATCGTCGTTTTATATTATTTAAATTAAGTGTTGCATTTAAAAATTCAATTAATGGTAGATTTTTATCATCTGCACAGTTAATATTGAAGTCTCCACTTAAAATCATCGGTACATTATCATATTTTTCGCCGAATCTTTTTTCAGAATTTCAGAACCTTCTTTTGTATAAATCATCAAATTTTCGAATAAAAATTGTTGTATCTGTCTCATAGATTTTCCAGGCGAAATATAAACGGCAACCATTAATATGTATTGCCCATTCTCGGAACTGCAACGAGCAACGCATATTTCGCCTATATCAGAAACATTAACACCAATGCTTCTAGTGAATTTAGTTGTCCATATATGAAGTAATGAAGTGTGACGTATCTTGAGTATTGTGATAAATAGCTACTCCTGCTGCTGGAACTTCGGGTCTTTTATAACTTACAACAAAGTTGAAATTCGGAACATCAAGTGGTTCTTCGTTTTTCATACGAATTTCTGACAAAAGCAGAACATTTGACTTTTTTACGATAGCATCATTTTAGCTTTTTTTTCTTTTGTTATCGTCTGAAGACATCTTCAGGATCAAGGATCCAAACAAATTTGGAAAACAGATATTTAACACATCAGTCAAAATGACTGGTTTTATATTTTCATTTTCGATACTTAATTGAATAATAGTAGGCGGTCAGATTTATTTTTTTTATTCAAAATCAAAAAGTTTTTGATTATAATCGATTGAGCGCGTGAGTTATATCTCAGAACCGCGGAAACATTAAAAAAAACAATGAATTTGATTTTTACACTATAAAAGATCTGTTTATTTAAATTTATGAAAACTACTTTTTACTACAATAATTAATTAATCAAACAAGAGAAAAATAAAGTCTTTAACAATAATATAAATCGGATTTAAGATATCGACTTGATGAAGCGAAAGCCAGCACAAGAGTGTCCAGCCTAATTATTACTTGAATATGATTTACCTTAAAGAATTTAATAAAATGTGGAAATACCTTAGATATTAAATTACTCTAAAGAGAACCTTCTACTTAATTTACTTAACTTATGCTTAGGTGGCGTCTGGTGCATGAATCGGGAACGGAAATTGGTTAGCGGCATGTGTAGAGTTCATGACTGGAATCATCAGGTCACACGGGTGTTGCATTTGGCATTTGGGGTTAAGGGCATGTAACTCCTCCCCCCTTAGTGTTGAGCGACGGCCAGATGAACTGAATCCTTGAAGGTTCGCTGGGCGTCGCGAATGCGGATATGGTAGGTGAAGCACTTTGTAGTTCCAGGGATGTTCTTTTCCGAAAACTTCTATATAGTCCTGCGTAGGTGATTAGGATGATGGTAAGTATCACAACAACTAGTATTATGTATGAAGGGACGAAGTCATCTAAGCGGACGTAAGGTTCCAGCATCTCGTAGGTGTTCCTTTCGGCGAATTGGTAGTTTTGCAGTTTTTCCAGTTTTATAGGGCTATTGAAGAAGGTGGTGTTTGATTCATTGAAGATGGTAGGATGGATGGTTATCTCGTCCCAATATCTGCTCTCTAGAGTGCTGTAGGTGACATCGTTGATTTTCACTTGGCAATTTTCAAAGTGGATGAGCGCTGATCCTTGGATTTTCCTTTCGTCTAGGCCGCAGGTGGTGGAGATGATGGTCGCTGGAGCCTCGATTAAGATTATGTAATTTGGCTCCGGTTGAAAAATTTCGGCGTTAGTTTTCCTCTTGTGCAGTTCGCATTTGGCTGGCTTGTTATTAATTAAATTCCCTATACATGAACTACTTACTGGTTCTCTATCATTAGTTTCTCTACAATAATATGTACCTTCTATTCTATTGCAAATGTTGTCAAGATTTTGAATGTGATTTGAATTTAGCAAAATATACGGTTTGGGTTTAAGGGTGTTAGTTTTGTTAATAGGAAGTGGGATAATATGAAATATAGAATAAATTTCTTCAGAAAAATTCGGTATTTGGATGTTGAATATTATATTAGTATCATTATAATAGGCTTGAAGGCCAAGTAGCTCGTATAAATGTTCATTTGATTTTATAGTTATATTTTGTTTTTCAATTATAGTATGAATTTCTAATAGTTCTGTAATGCTTAATTATCTGTTTTGGGATTATGTTCAATTTGGCAAAAACGATAGCTTCTCCAATGTTAGCTAGATGTGCGTGGAGTAAGTCTATGTTATAATTGATTTGATTTAGAAATTGTAAGTATTGGAATAGTGCATTTTCGGATTTAATTTTGTTTTGGATTTTATCTTGCGTAAATTTAAAATAATTAGTTATTATTTCTTGTTGGTTATTAATATGCTTAGTGATATTATCAAAACGTTCTATCATTTTCTTATTAATTAATGTTTGTTTGTTAAGTTCGGTTTTTACCATTTGGTCATTTTTCATGAGAGTGTCAATTTCTGTATTAAGTTTTAAAGCGTCATTAGCGTCCATATTTCCCGTGATTCCTTTAATAAGTGTCCCTAGTCCGTTTATAAGTCCTCTCTTAGTCCTAGTTCTAAATGATGGCATTAAAGTCTGCAGTTTGTTTCTAAGTTCGCCTAATTTAGTTTTTGTAGTGTCCAATGAGTTATTTAGTTCGTATATACTGTCCAATGTCTTTAAGGAGTTGTCTATCTTGTTTATATTTTCTTCGTACTGTCTAAGTTTTACTATATGTAATAAATTGTCATGTCCTCGTATAGTTCTAGCTATTCCCAATTTGAGTGGTAGAATGCCCTTGTTGTTCGTCAAGTCGTGAATTTCTACTTTCTCTGCTAATATCTGCCCTATTGCCCTGAAATTTACGTTTCTTCTTAATTTTTGATTTATGTAATTTTTTATTTTTATTTGTAATGAGAGTAACTTCTTTATCTTGTCTAACTTTATGTTTGCTAAATCGAGGGGTTAATTTATTCCGCCTACACTCTTTCCTATAAATTCTCATACCTTCACCGTATGGTTCCGGTTCTTCTCTATTTGTATTAAGTTTTTCTATATTATTTTTAACATTAGTTTCTAATTTTTCTTTTATCGTCGGGTATATCTGGGTTTGGAATTCTTTTAATTTTTCTAGATATTCATGAACGTTCTGGTGTTGTAAATCGTTATTGAACTCATAGGTTCGACCGTAGAAAATCTCAAAAGGAGTAAATTGGGTGGCTGAATGTATAGCATTATTGTACGTTATAATTGTTTCGCTTAAAATATCGTCGTGATCTCTAGTTTTATGTAAATTGTGGATGATCCTATAAATTTCAGTTAGTGTTGAATGTAAGCGTTCAACAGGCGAATTGCTACTACTTTGCTGATATGAAGTGACGTGGTGGTGGATTTGGAATTGTTTACAGAAATCTTGGAAAATGAGAGAAGTGAATTCTGCTCCAGAATCGGAAACTAGTTTCTTCGGTACGCCATGGGTACTTATAAACTGTTTTAGAGCTTTGATTATCGTTAAGCTGTTTCTCGCTATGAGAGTATGTGCTGAAGCAAATTTAGAAAATTTGTCAATGACGGTGAGGATTTGCTGATTGTTAATGGTATATATATCCACATGGATTATATCGAGAGGTTTTAAAGGGGTTTCAGGGACCATGTGCTTAACCTTTGGAGGGGACCGATCATACTTCATAGTCTGGCATACGCTACAGGTATTTATGATTTGGGATATTTTATTCTTCATCAATGGAAAGAAATATTTTCGTTTTAAATGATTTAGGCTTTCATTGATACCTCTATGATTACTCTGAGCGTGATAGTCTCGGATAATTTTATCTTGCTCGTCGCCTTCCGTGACGTCGGTTAATATTTTATGACATCTAATGACTTTGAAAACCTTTGACCGTGAAAAGAATTTGGAGAAAATGGTTTGAATCGTCTTGAAGAGGTCGTCGTTTGTGGTATAGATTGCGTTTAAACGACCTGGTGCTAAAAATCTTTTAAGTATCCCGGTTATTGCTTCTTCTGTGTTTGTCGTGGTCCTAACTACTCTTCGTTGCTTGTTTTTGAATGGCATTATAAGGGATACTTCAGGCTTCATATTGGATTCTTCTAAGACTAGTTGCAGAGCGAATTCGTTTATGGGTCTATCGGTAGTAATTATGGTGTCATCTATTTGCTCAGCATCAAGTTGGGTGGCTGATCCGCTGGTAGATGGCTCGGCGTTTTCATTTATGTTTACTTCGACTACAGGGTTATTAGCTTCTGGCCTTATTCTACTCAAGGCGTCAGCGTTGGAGTTCTGAGAGCCCTTTTTGTAGACTATCTCATAATCATACTCCTCTAATTTTAGTCTCCAGCGGACGAGACGTGAATTAGGATCTTTGAGACTCATGATCCAGGCTAAAGGTTTGTGGTCGGTCACGATTTTAAATCTTCTACCAAAGAGGTACGGCCTGAAATATTTGGTCGCCCAAACAATCGCCAACAGTTCCTTCTCAATGGTAGAATAGTTGATCTCGGAATCTGTCAAGGTCCTGCTTGCATAGCAAATAGGCTTGTCACTTCCGATTGATCCCTGGGACAATACCGCACCGATAGCGTAATTACTAGCGTCTGTTGTCAAGACGAATGGTTTAGTAAAGTCGGGGTATTGGAGTATTGGATCATTTGATAGTATGTCTTTGCAAATTTCAAAAGTTCTAACGTAATTCTCAGTTAAAGTGATTTCTTTACCTTTCTTGAGGCACTGCGTGAGGGGTTTCGTCAGTCTGGCGAAGTCTTTAATGAATTTCCTGTAATATCCCAGGAGACCCAGAAAAGATTTGATCTCCTTTTTGGTTTTCGGGATTGGAAATTCTTTAATAGCTTTGGTTTTGTCCGGGTTAGGCTTCACTCCATTTGTTGTTACTACATGACCGAGAAAAGCTACTTCTTTGTATAAAAATTCGGATTTATCCAGTTGAATTTTCAAGTTAGCTTCTCTAAGTTTCTGGAATACTTTCGTCAGATTATTAATGTGTTCTTGCAGTGACGTGGAGTAAACGATAATATCGTCTAAGTACACCAGACACGCTGAACCTTGTAACTCTTTCAGCACATTGTCCATAACTCTCTGGAATGTTGCTGGAGCATTTTTTAGTCCGAACGGCATACGGACGTACTCATAATGACCGCCTTCAACTGTGAAAGCTGTCTTTTGGACGTCGGAAGGGTCCATTTCGATTTGATGAAAGCCGCTCTTTAAATCAAGGGTAGAAAAGTACATACACTTTCCCAGTTTATCTAAGATTTCGGTGATATTGGGTAAGGGGTACTTGTCACTGATCGTTTGCTCATTTAATCTCCGATAGTCTATCACTAGACGCCATTTTTTCTTCCCGCTGGCATCGGCCTTTTTGGGGACTATCCAGACGGGTGAGCTCCACGGCGAATAGCTGGGTCGGATTATGCCTTGCTCGAGCATCTCATCGATCTGTCTTTTCACTTCTTCTCTATGAATATAGGGATATCGGTATGACTTGGTATATATTGGGGTGTCGTCTATGGTTCTGATTCGGTGTTTCACTTCGTTTGTGAAGCTAAGATCCTGCCCATCTTTATAAAAAATGTCTTCAAATTCTTTGCAGACTTCTAGCAAGGCCCTGGTTTCTTCTGTGTTAAGGTGGTTTGTTCTGAGGAGATCTTTTATGGCTGGGTTTGTATTCTTAGGTTCGTCGTCATAATTTACGTTAAAGTTATTACACTCTGTGTAGCTATCGATAGTGAAAGCTTCTGCCTTTAATGGTTGTTCAAAGAAAAGTTCCTGCTCGTAATTACTTTGATTAATTACTTCTACACAGCTGTACCAGTTCTCGGCAGAATAGAGACCTTCGGGAATGTATAGTTTGGGTTTCACTTGCATATTTTTTAAATAAACATCGCCATGCTCAATATCGACTGGTAATTTAGCAATAATTTTGGAATTAGGAGGAATCTTATACCTTGCTGACATGAAGTTTGGTTTAAAGAGGAGTGGAATTCTGCTATAAGTTGTGATCAGGCTTTCACTAACGAGATCGATATTTGCTCCAAGAGATCTTAGAGTGTCTAGGCCAAGCAAACCGTCAAAATATCTGTGGAATCGAAAAGCTAAAAACCGTGTCAGACCGGGTTGATTGAATTCGAGGAACGTTGGGATTATGACTTCTTTATCAATTTCATGGACATTTAATATTGTTGTGATTGCTATAGGTTTTATGCGTCTTAATTCGTTAGGGTGTATAAGTTCTGGGTTTATAAATGATGATGAGGAACCTGTGTCTATGAGAAATTTGAGGGGTCGACCGAAAGGAGAAGAAATGTGGATGTAAGGGAGTACTGTTCCATGTTTGTTGACGTCTAAGTAACCGATGGGTTCTGCGAGGCACTGGAGGTAAAATTTTCGTCTATTTCATAGGTGGGAGTATCATCGCTGTAATTGTAATAATGGTCTAGACTTTGTTGGTACGAATTAGCTTTACGAGCGTATCCTGAGTTATTGATATTTCCCGGTTGCGCTGCTTGGGTCTCTGCTATGTGGAATAGCTCTTTACTTGTATAATTTTGCTTCCCAAATGGCCGTTGGAAACTGTTTGTTGGTTGTTGCCTGTTCTGCGTTTGAGAGTGGTTACCGTGCGAAGTGTCCATGGGTTCTGGTTTGGGGTGAGAAGGATAGGGTCTTTGGAAGTTCTGAAACCGCGTTTGATAATTGTTATTGTTGAAGTTTGGAACGCTATATTGCTTCGCGTAAGGAATATATCTCGGCTGCTGTGAATTGTTATTAAACTGGTTGGTACGTGGGAAATGTGAGAAATTTTGAAGTCTTGGGAGGCTTCTAGGTCTAAATTGTTGGTTGAAATTCCTATTCATGGCGGTAGAGAGATTATTATTTGATCTGTGGGGTTGTTCTGCCTTTGAATACGATATATTTTGTTCTTTAATGCAGAACGAGAAGGCTTCTGCTAAGGTGATCGGTTTCATGGCTCGAATTGTTGAGCCCAAGGGTTCTCGAAGACCAGATAAGAAGGCATTTAAGCACATTTCCGAGTACAAATCTTTTTTGGATTCTACTACACTAGCATTATTTTCGTGGATATTAACGTGGTTGGTTAAACTAGCAAACAACTCTATTACTTCGCTATAGAATTTTTCGACGGTATTAGTTCCTTGCCTTAACTTATGTAGATCGCGGATAAGGGATGATTCGTTTCTTTTGTCGACGTAGTGTAAAATTAAATGTTCTCTTATCTTACTCCAAATCAATGGAGTCCCATACATATTCAGGACTTCATTGGCAGGCCCAACTACCTTATTGCGGATGGCTCTAAGGAGGACCTGTCCGTAACCCGTTTCACTAACAATGGATATGGTATTTAAAATTTCGTCCACGTTATCCAAAAAGTCAAATAAGAGCCTCGGATTTCCGTCAAATTGCGGCAAATCCTTGATGGCATCAGGGATTCTTAATGAATTAAAAATGTCAAGAGAGGTCACTGTCACTGTGTTGGTAGCATTATGAGGGATATTGGGCACTTCGTTGGACGTCATTTCGATTATATTAATAATATTGGAGGGACCACAAGAGGAATTATAACGTTCGGGACTATTATTCAAAGAAAGGTTACTCAAATTTTTGTTTAAACTGTCGTTAAGTATATTACTTTCGTTAAGGATATTACTTTCGTTAAGAATATTACTTTCGCTATTTGCACTCAAATTTTCGATTGAAAAATTACCGTCACTTGCACTATTTTGATTCGATTCTTCGATTTCACTTATTTCATTTAAATTTTCTAAAGATCTAATTAAACCGATTCTACTTTTAAGTCTTGTTAGATAAGGATAAGGACTATTACCGGGGTGGTTAGTTTTTTTATTTGGCCGGGGCATAAATATATATATAATAAATATAGGAAAAATAATTCAAATCAAAATCTTGACAACTTACATTAATATTATTATAAACTGTTTCCTAAGGTTCATGGTTCTCTTCGGATTGGCAATTAAGGGTAAAAACCCAACTGGTCTGTCCTGTGTATTTGGTGAGTTTCCGGTAAACCGCCGGTTTCACTTGATGTTGCAGGATGATATCCCTTGGTCCTTCCGCAAGTGTTCTTGGTGTCAGCTCCGGTGTTCTGATAAACCGTCAGAAGGCACTAAAACGCACTTTGAAACACTTTTGCACCGATAAACCGTCGGCGTTAGAGTTTTCTTGATAAACCGTCAAAAAATTTTCTCTAAATTCGCGGATTAGACCGGGATTGACCGTTTGCCAATCCTACCGACTGCGCCAGTTATATCTCAGAACCGCGGAAACATTAAAAAAAACAATGAATTTGATTTTTACACTATAAAAGATCTGTTTATTTAAATTTATGAAAACTACTTTTTACTACAATAATTAATTAATCAAACAAGAGAAAAATAAAGTCTTTAACAATAATATAAATCGGATTTAAGATATCGACTTGATGAAGCGAAAGCCAGCACAAGAGTGTCCAGCCTAATTATTACTTGAATATGATTTACCTTAAAGAATTTAATAAAATGTGGAAATACCTTAGATATTAAATTACTCTAAAGAGAACCTTCTACTTAATTTACTTAACTTATGCTTAGGTGGCGTCTGGTGCATGAATCGGGAACGGAAATTGGTTAGCGGCATGTGTAGAGTTCATGACTGGAATCATCAGGTCACACGGGTGTTGCATTTGGCATTTGGGGTTAAGGGCATGTAACTCGTGCGCCAGTCATGAGCATGTCGGTGACGCGAACCCATAACATTTTCCCCTATCAAAAAGTGCCCAACGCGGCTAAAGAAGTTTTCACTTCAATAAATACTTATTGTTTGGAAACGGTCCAGCAAAATCGATATCTATGCTTTGGAACGGATGTTTTGGACTCGATGGCGTTGTTATCGGACAGCGTTGTTTGTTTGGTGTTACTGACTGGCATGCAAGACAGCTACGGACATATTTCTCTACTATTTTATTCATGTTCGGGAACCATACTTTTTGACGAAGGAGTTGTTTTGTTTTCTCAATTCCCAAATGTCCATAATGAGCTACTTGAATGGCTTCTTCAATAAGACTTGTTGGTAGTATTATTCTGTTTGTTCTGAGTACAATGTCTTTACACGTTGTTATCTCAGTGTTGATTTTATGATATGGTTTTAACTCTTCTTTCGACCATAATCTATTGTCGTTCAAAGCTTTCTTTAATAATTGGAGAATAACATCTGATCTAGTTTCTTTTGCAATTTTTTCTACTGATAAAGCTTTTGGCACTGAGTTGAGAAGAACAAAATTAACATGAGCTTCTATTTTCAAGTCATGCATTTCACTAGTTACAGATTCCATCGGGTGTCTCGAGATATAATCAGAGGGGTTACTGCTTCCTTTTTGATGGACTGTGTTGAACTGATACTGCTGTAGTCGTAGACATAGTCTCTCGATGCGAGCATTAGGTGATGATCTTGTGTTGTTTAGTATATTTACTAACGGTTTGTGATCAGAGTGTAATGTAAAAATTGATCCATATAAATATAGATGGAAGTGTTGTATGGCCCATACGGCTGCTAATGTTTCTTTTTCAATTTGACTGTACCTCTGTTCTACGTTTGTTAACGTTCTACTTGCATAAGCGATAATGTTTTCTTTGTTGTCATGCCTTTGTGCTAAAATGGCTCCAAGTCCAGTCGGACCGGCGTCGACGTATAAATGTGTTTGTTTGTTGACATCGAAGTATGCAAGCCTCTTTGCGTTTCCTAGTTGATCTTTTAATTGTTGAAATACACTTTCATGTTTATCTGTCCATTTCCATTTGTTTTCTTTCAATGTTAGATATTAATTCTCTTAGCATTTCAGTATTTTGAGATAAATTTGGCATAAATCTGCCAACATAATTTAACATGCCTAGGAAACTCCGAACATCTTTGATGTTTTCAGGAGGTGACATTGCCTGAATGCATTCTATTTTTTTTGGATCTGGCTGAATCCCTTCATCAGACAATACATATCCGAAAAATGATATCTTTTTAGTGTTAAAAATACACTTTTGTTTGTTTATTGTAAGGCCACTTTTTGATAATCTATTCAAAACTTCAGTTAATGCTTTGTCATGCGTCTGTTGGTCTTGCCCGAAAATTAGTATGTCATCACTGATGTTAATTGTTCCTTCTATATTGATCAAGACTTGTCGGATTGTGTTTTGGAAAATCTCTGCTGCTGAGTTGATGCCAAAATTGAGACGTTTGTATCTAAACAATCCTATGTGTGTTGAAAAAACTGTTATGTATCTTGATTGTTCATGTAAAACTAGTTGATGATACCCTTCTCGTAAGTCTATTTTTGAAAATACTTTTGCTCCGTTCAGCTTTGCTAGTATGTCATCTATTGTTGGTGTTGGATGTCTTTCCCTCTTGATAGCTTTGTTAGGTTGCCTCATGTCTACGCAAATTCTAATTTTACTGGGATCTCGCGGTTTAGGTACGATTACTATCGGTGATACCCACGGTGTTGGACCAGTAGCTTTCTCTATGATACCCGCCTGTAGAAGTCTATTTATTTCCTGTTCGACGGTAGGACGTAAGTGTATCGGTATCCTTCTGTGTTTCAGAGCAACTGGCTGTACTGTTTCATCTATGTGAAGCTTTATTTTATAATCCTTCAACCTTCCAACTCCGGTGTAGAGCTCCTGGAATTGTTTCAACAAATGGTCTGTTACAGCTTTATTTTGAAAAGTTACATGTACTAGTTCTAGTTTTCTTGAAGTTCCATAACTTAGTAGCGGCTCTCCTTTTCCTTCTACTACATATATAAGTGCTGATGTTATTTTGTCTTTATACCTTAATTTACTCCAGAACTTGCCAACTACTTCGAGCTTTTCATCTGAATTGTAAGGAAATATGTTTGTTGTAGCGAACTCCATGTTTGAATGTTTTCCTTTAAATATCGTTTTAAATACACTTTTGTTAATTACGTTTACGGATGAACCGGTGTCAATGACAAAATTAACGTACTTATCGTTTATACGTATTTTCACTTTTGGTATTTTATCGTCTGACTCAATGTTCATTTTTGTTGTGTTTATAACCATCCGCTCTTCCACTTTATAGGAAAATTCTGCACTTTCGCTGCTTGAGTTTAATCTGTGTTTGTTGATGGTGTTGGTGTGTCGAACCGTGCTTCTGTTACTTTGTTTGCTTTTGCTTCTGTTTCCGCTGTCACTACTTCTGTTTCCATTGCCGCTCAGACAAATTTTAGCGAAATGTCCTTGTTTTCCACATTTGTGGCATATCCGTTTGTAAGCAGGACAAGTTGTTAAGCCTTTAGAATGCCATTTACCACCGCAGTTCTTGCATTCGCGAATATTTGTGTTCGCTGTTGTTACTGCATTGTTATTGTTGTTACGCTCAGATCTGTTGTTGTTGTTAATTCTGTTTTTGCCGCAATTGTAATCGCTTCTGTTGTTGTTGTTGTAGCAATTGTTATCGCTTCTGTTGTTGTTGTATCTGTGGTTACTTCTCCTATTGTTTCTATTTTGTAGCCACTGTATATTTTCATCTTGACCTTGCAATATTTGTAGTTGATGTGTTGTTGATTCTATGGACCTACCTCTTGCTAAAAGATCGTCTAGAGTTGGTTAGTCATTCAACCCATATTTGCGTAACTCTTGAGTTACTTGATATTTGCGTAACTCGTATTCATAATTATTTGGAGTTTGATTTCTTTATTTGCATCATGAAAATTGCAAAGTTTTGCCTGTTTTAATAAGCGAGCATAAAATTGGTCGACAGTTTCCGTATCCGATTGTTTTGCTTGACGAAATTTATATGTTTCGAAATCTATGTTTACTTTTGGGACAAAATAACTTTTTAATTTTCTCTTTGCTACATTATAGGGGTTAGGATTTGTGTTAGGACTTTCAGGAACGGAATCTGGAAGAGACCTGTAAATATCATGAACTTCCTCACCTGCAAAGTGTAGTAGCAGCGCTAGCTGTCTGTGTTCATTTTTTATGTCCATTCCCACCAGGTAATTGTCAAAGCGCTCAATCCAGTTTTCCCATCTGGTTCCAAGGCTTCCGGTGTCTTCAAGCACGTTAAATTTTGGAAATGTTAGCGTCTCCATTTCCTCACTTGTTCTTTTGTTTCAGGTCTTTTCTTAACCTCAAAAAAAATTCACTACAAAATATTGTTCACTTTTGTTTCCTTTTCTTTTTTTCCAATCCTCGTCGCCAGTTTGTGATGTTTCACGGTGGTAAAGGCTGTTTGTTTTACTGGTGATTAAATTAAACAATTAATAAAGTTATTTTTAGTACAGAACGTGGTGTTTTATTTCACAACCAATCTTTCAGTAATTTCACAATAATGATCAATGTTGCCAACCTTAAAGTCTAGCTCTCTTCTTACTGGTGAAAGTGGCGTTGCCATGTATATCAAAGAATACGGGTAATATTGGAATATTACAAACGGCTCGGCCAAATTTTATAAAAATCTTTTCAGATCATACTTCCGTTAATACGCTTCGAACGACACCTCAACGATGTCGCTATCATTTTTGGTGAGCGCATTACCGTGCAGGAAAAAATGATCACATAAGGGCGTGCACACACACACACACTTCCTGCCAAATTTTTGCTTGAAATTCCTAGAGACTAGCCACTAATTACGCTTTTCATGGTATTCTTTCTGTTGAATAACACTTTATATTTTATATTACTTTTATCCGCGAAGTTTTTTAATAATTTATAAAGCCGCCGAAAAGCCATAAAAAATCAAGAAAAAGATATTTTTTCTCTTTTAATTAAGACAGCGATCGGGGAACTTTTTTAATCATTACCCCAAAATATTTTTGTGTAAGTTGATATTACCCCATGGCGAAGAGCAACGAAATCGCCTCTTTTTAGCATCTTTCATATTATAGCCCCCCATGATAATTTTTAAAAGAAAACAATAACTAAAAATTTAAACATCATTTATTCAATTTATCAATGTAATACCTAGTAATACATAACGGTAATAATAGTAATATAAGTTATATATGGGTCATTCTTTTACAAACCGAACGGATTTTGCTAAAAATTAATCGTCACCTCTCCGATTGGGCTGAAAATTTTTTTCCAGTTTCTATATTGAAAAATAAGAGATACGTGTCCGAGGAATTTTTTTTTATAGCCTATTTTCGATTTTATAAGTTATAACAAATTTCATAATAGTGGTTGGTGACTCATTTTAAACAATGTATAGCTCCAAATCCTTAAGAGCTACAAAATTTTCACCAATGGCACTTTTGTAGCTAAAGAGTTGAACTTTAAGAAAAAAAATTGAGAAAAAAAATTATCAACAAATTAATATTGTTATTAACAATTTAACTGTTTTAATCGATTTTTAACAATTGCCCCCAAAATGAATCGAGTTTT
Organism: Thereva unica; assembly: GCA_949987705.1. Classification (NCBI taxonomy): domain Eukaryota; kingdom Metazoa; phylum Arthropoda; class Insecta; order Diptera; family Therevidae; genus Thereva; species Thereva unica. The sequence continues at coordinate 9,549 of CATLJY010000885.1, read as the reverse complement.
TATTATTACCATCGTATTCTGCGTCAAATTTTACGTAAAAATCATGTTTCTAAAATATGGGGACTTTTCAATTGTTATTGTTAAAATATTAATTTATGTAGCGCGTAATGGTAAAAAAAACTGTTTTTTGAGTATAAAATAATATCTGTACCTCGTATCAAAAAAAGTTAAATATAAAAGTTGTAGATAATTGAAAGATCTACAACTTTTGTATTTACCATTTGTCAGTATAACCGCAAAATTTTGGAATATCATGCAAAAAAGCGAGAAATCACCATTTTATCATTTATTTAGTATAAATTTTCATTAAAATTAAATCATGAGTGATTTGTTTTCCAATCTAATCTCCTGAATGATGAAAAACGAATTTTTATTAAAGAAAAAAAAAAGATTATTAACCACTAGACAAAAAAATAATAATAACAATGCTCGACGTAACATCAACACGTAAACTGTTTTTTGTTCTTCAAATTTTTTTATTGCTACTTTGTTTTTTATTGTTTTATTAATTGTCTGCTTTTATATAAAAAACAGATTCTTCCTCTCTCTGATTTTTTGGAATTTTAAAATTTCGCGGGGAAGCCTGCCTACTGTACGATCTATGATTCAAAAGTGTTACACACGCTACTCGCGTACATTCCCCGTACTACAAGTTCGTTGGCTTTTGGATCAGCTGTGCGTTTATTTTGGTCCGCTACCAAGACATATTCTCACTCGTTGTAATTTAAAGTTGAATAATTTTTACTTTGTAACAATGCCACGGAAAGAGGCACGTAAAATGCAAAATACTAGTTATCGATCAGACAGATGTTTTAATCCTTTTAATCTCAAACATCCAACAACAAACACTTCCGATTTGAGGACAGTAAATGAAACCCAACTTTTGAAACTGGACTTGGCAATTTCGTCAGATGCATTACAACAAAAAATTTGTTCTTCTTGAAGCTTAAAGTTATCAAGGTTGAAAAAAGAAGATACAAAAGAGAGTGAAAATGAACTTCCAGAATTGGTACGTACAATATTTTGATTATTATATTGAGTTCAGACATACCTAACCTAAGAAGCGAGGCTGTTTTCTTTGTACGAAAAAACAAATATTGTGAAAATTTTCAAGTGACATAATTTTGTTATGAAACTGTAAAAAAAGTTTTACTTGTACATAAAAATTTTGTTACATCTATAAATAAATATTAAGCAATCATAATGTTTACTTGGTTTTTTATTACACATTTTTATTAATTCAATAAAATATAATTTCTTCAGTTATTATTGCTCATCTCCATTTTACAAGTAAAAAATTACTCTAAATAAATGATAAAATGGTGATTTCTCGCTTTTGATAATCCAAAATTTTGAGGTTATACTGACAAATGGTAAATACAAAAGTTGTAGATCTTTCAATTATCTACAACTTTTACGTTTAACTTTTTTTGATACGAGGTACAGATATTATTTTGTACTCAAAAAACAGTTTTTTTTACCATTACGCGCTACATAAATTCCTCCTTTCCTTGCAATTTTTTGTTTAATGATAAAATGATGGTCTTGTCAACAACGAACTAGTAAAAACTCGCTCTCTGACTAGTCTGAGCAGGTAGCCAGGGCTGTGCTTTACTGCGCAAAGATATAACTCGAGGACACTCTAGTGGTGGGGAGTGAGATGGCGTGGCCTGCATATGTCGCTAAATTGTTTAAGTAGAAAAAAATACTAACAGGTTTATAAAATAGGAATTAAAAATATATACTTTTTACTCACAAAAGTTTCATTTTTACCCCCAACATTTTCCTTTTTATCCCATTTTTGAGGTAATTTATCCCGGTTCCCCGACCGCTGAATTAAGTAAATGTTTATATTCTCCTCAGTATCATTATTAAATAATATAATTTAGTGATAGATTCAAAAAAGTTCCACCGAAGTAAATATATAGCGTGATATCGAAAAATTTTATTTCATATTTTCGACTTATTTTGCAGTGATTCATCATAATTCATCGTCAAAAAGCGGCCCCCTGAGCTGTAGAGGGGCCAACAAAAAAAGAGGGGGTAAAAAAATTGGACCCAAAAATTGACCGGCAACATCCATATTATTCCTCTTTGAGCTATTCTTAACGCATCTCTGTTAACAGAATGCGGTCCTCATATTTTGCATACTCAACTACCTCCAGCGCCTGCACTAATAATAATCCTTGCAATTCTCGGTTTATGACACTATAATTAGCATACATTGTTTATACTATAAGGAATATTGTTCATGTTATCTAAAGAAGTTAAAATAAAATTTGTTAGGATTCCTAACAATGAGCATTTTATTAATCAACTTAATTAAAACGGAGTAATTTTCGTAACTGCTGAGAGATTTCAATTTTTAAATACTCTGCACTCTGATTGGACGTGGGTCGTGTAGGCCCTATCTCTTGACTATCTTATTATTTATATTTGTTATTCAAAAGGGAAATTTTCCTTTAGGTATTCTTGATGTTTTTAAGCATTTCCGATACTCACAGCTATTCGGATAATGTTGGAAATAAATAACATAACGTGAAAATGGATTTTCCCATGTTATTTAAAGGGAGAAATTGTTTTATCTAAAGGCACGCGAAAATTAATGTTACAAATTTTTTAAAATTGATAATTTACTTTTTGACATCTAAATAATCGATTTTACCAGTCCTCTCATAAATATCTTTAATTTGGGAAATAACGGCCACCCTAATATATATATATATATATATATATATATATATATATATATATATATATATATATATATATATATATGGGCGATTCTCCAGAACCTTTAACCTGAGCTAATTGGAAAAATGAAATTTCAAATTGATAGCACAACCGTGCCATGATATTTTTTGTGTTTCTTATTTCATAAATAAATGTTTTCTGATGTAGAACATTAAAAAATTCAATGCGCATATTTTTTTTATGACATGGTTATATTGACATGGTTACAATTTTGACATCAAATTTGACATGGTTACAATTTTGACATTCGCTAAAATTACTTTTTTTTAAGATTCATGAAACAACTTAAGCGAAAAAAACGTTACATATGATTTAACTAGTTACAATACGTCATAAGAAATTTTACGGGGATGAATTTAATGTAATATGAGCAAATTAATTGCGGTTACAACTTTGACATTTAAATGTAACCTACGTTCCCGTTAGCCAGTTTTGCCCAAAAATCAACCAATTTCAACTTATTGTTGTCACAAAATGTATGCACATGTTCGTTACTGTCTGAACAATAAGTGCGTTTAAAAAATTTTATGATAAAATGAGACAATTCGGAGTTCTTCGACTTACCATGCGGGTTACAACTTTGACGTCAAAACCTAGGGACAAACTTCAGAGTTGTTTTTTGGAAAATATAGCGATTTGACACTGCACCGAACACAACTGCATTTTTCCTTAAGAGTTAAACTACAATTTTTCACTTTTCACTATTTGTGTCAACGCTTCCTATCACAAATATAAATAATTTTTCATTCAGATTAGCGCTAAAGACAGGCCGAAAAGTGACAGGTAACGGAACATTTTTTCAAATTTCATTGCAAAATATCGTTTTAAATGACTTCGTACTTATACCTCATTGCTCATTAAAGATTTCTTAACATTATCGATAGCTTCTTTTATTTTTAATCTTCCTACAAAAATTGTAATTCATAAAAATTTTAAAGCGACAAGCAGGTTAAAAGTTCCGGAGAATTGCCCATATATATATATATATATATATATATATATATATATATATATATATATATATATATATATATATATATATATATATGTATGTATATATATATATATATATATATATATATATATATATATATACCAGGTGTGTTCAAAAAAATAAGGTGACTTTTTATTTTTCTCGGAAAATGTTTATTTATTCAAATATCTATATTGTCCCCTTTAAAGTAATCCCCCTCAGATATAATCCACTTGAGCCAGCGCTTTTTCCAATCCTACAAGCATTTCTGATATGCGCTTTTTGGTATGTCCTGGAGCTCTTCCAGCGATGCGCTGTTAATCTCCTCAATGGTGGCAAATCTCCGTCGTTTCATGGGTTTTTTCAATTTTGGGGACAGGAAAAAGTCGCAGGGGGCCAAATCCGGTGGCTGAGGCATGATCACGGTGTTGGTTTTGGTCGAAAAAATTCCGAACAAGCAACGATGTGCAAGCAACTTCGGAACAAACTTCGCAGACACACATTTCATGCCCAAAACATTCGACATTATTGCATGGCATGAGCCGACCAATATGCCAACATCCTCGGCAACTTCTCTAACAGTGATTCGACGATTCTCCTTTCTTCACTGCTTCGACGTTTTCATCGGTTGTTGACGTGCTGGGGCTTGCAGAGCGGGCATTGTCATTAACATCTTCTCGGCTTTCAGTGAAGAGCTTGTACCACTTATAAACATTTTTTTTGCCTAAAGTAGACTCGCCCAATGCCACAGTCAACATTTCAAGTGCGTCGGAGCACTTAATTTTATTTTTCACAAAAAATTTAATGCAGATTCTTTGATCCATTTTTTTTTTTTGATAGAGAAAAATCCCAAGCAAATCAAAACACGTCAAACCTTTATATCTGTCAAAGACATACTATATACGCAAAATGGCTGATATTGTTAATATACGTCGGGGACATGTGTACTAACATAACAAAAAAGAAAATTCGAAAATCGAACGTACGTAGTCCACGAAATTTGAAAAGTCACCTTATTTTTGAACACACCTCGTATATATATATATATATATATATATATATATATATATATATATATATATATATTTATATATATATATATATATATATATATATAGGTATTATATATATATATATATATATATATATATATATATATATATAATATATATATATATATATATATATATATATATATATATATATATATATATATATGTACATATATAGGGTGTCCCACATAAACTTACAAAGCGGCCGGCTGTGGATAGGGCTTGGATAGACGAACAAAAAATCGTATGGGTGGGGGGGGGAATCGTAACGGTTTAGCCACTAGGGCGTTTTGATTTTTTTGCTAAAGTTTTATATATCACCCTATATTTTTGTAACCGTATAACCTATTTTCATGGTTATGGTACCAGTGCACGTAGAATTCCTCCATCTATCGGTAAAAACAATGGTCCTATCTTTCCATCTTTTGGAGTTATGAATCGCCAAAGTCAAAATTTGGTTATTTTTTCACTAAAATTTCAACTAAAACCACCTTTTTCTCCAAAAAATACGTTATTAACCTAAACTTTTTTTTCTAAAATTAGAAAGCTTGGACAATTTCCTCTGAATAATGCCCACAATTTCCTATGTAACTGCCTTTATTTTGGAAGATATAAGGTATTAGTCTAAGTCTAAAAATACAAAATAAAGGAAAATTTAACATCACATTACTCACATAACGGATACAAAATAGGAAAGGTCTGAAATGGTCACAAATTGCAAGGGTTATTCCTACAGTTACATAAAAAACTGAAAAGGTAAAGTTAAACACAGGTTTAACAAATGTGTTAGGGTCAATAAAATATTCCGGTTAATTACAAAGTGCGCCGGTAAAAAAGTGGGGGAGTGTCACGGAAGTTATTTTTAAAAGTAAATAAACCATAAAAGTAATTTTCAATTATAAGAAACCCTTCAATTTTATTGCCTCACTTTTTTATAGACAACAAGTTATGCAGAAAAAATGATGTGCAATAACACATTAATTTTATTGCACCTAATAATTTTTTTAGGGAAAATTTTGCAGGTTTAACAATTGACCAGACTGCAGGTATTAAAAAATTTAACAAAATTCTCAGCAAAGGCATTATAAAAAACTAGGGCACCGTATTGGAGGGGATAGTTTGGCAGGTTTTTTTTACTTACAAAGGAGTTGCACCTTACAAACAAATTTTGTGTAGAAATACAATTGTTATAATAATGGAGAGGTTTACAAATAACGAAATTAGAGATATGCATTTGCTGTATGGCATATGTAATTGCAACAGTAGCGCGGCAGCTCGGGAATACAGGCGCCGTTATCCGAACAGGATTCAGCCTCATTCGAGACTATTCACGCAAATTAATATATGTAAATCTTCCGCAAATGTTAGCCGTGAAAGAACATTTACCAGAAGTGTAAGTATAAAAAATTATTAATAAATTTACTTTGTGCAATTGAAGCGGTGAGTTCCAAAACAACACAAGTCCATCGCATTTGTTTTTAGAGAATAACGATTTTTTATTTTATTGCTGTGGATTTAATAAATTAATTCCAGTTTTGTTTGTAATATGTTCGTTGGGCTCTAGTTTAAATAAATGTTACTTGTTTCGAAATTTTTAAACGTTATTGCAGTTACTGTGACCTAGTTATGAGCAAAAGTGGTCTTGTTCTTGCAGTCTTGTCTTGTTCTTGCACATTTTGCAAGAACAAGAACAAGACTTATGTAGTTATGCTTGCAAGAACAAGAACAAGACTAACTGTGCAAGAACAAGACCCAGAGCAAGATTTCTTGCAAGATTCTTGCAAAAATTCCACCTAAATTCATTCTATTAAAAACAAAAAACATAAAATTGATTATTATGCTCAAGTAATTATTATTGTTGCGGCGGTACCTGAAAATAAACAAGAAAAGAACCACAAAGAATACATTCAATTATATAATTAAAAAAAAAAACTTATCTAACAAAAAAGGAAACCGCCGGCGACATCTGAAATAATTCTTCCAGCCAAATAGCTCCACTCCCGAATCCAAGAAAATCTGGAAGGTAAACAAATTATAAACCATAATTAAACAACACAAATTACCTACCTGGTAAGCCCAAACCAAGATACATAGCAGACCAATCGCTCCGCCCACTAAAAACTCCTGAAAATACATAAAAATACATTAATTATAAATAAAATCATAAAATAAATATTCCCTTACCTGTTTCATGCGCCATCAGAAGATATGTCAAAACAAGACAGCTGATCTGAAAAATAAGAAGGGGCACGCACACAAAGAAGTGGATCCAATTCCAATTCCAACGCCCCACCAAATTGCTTTCCAAAATTGCCCATGGCCATGTTCACAATAAATATCGCAGCACTTGGGCGAAAAGACTCAGATCACTTCGATCTTTCCCAGGAGAACTGAGCCTAGGAAAACTATAGTGATCTCACCCAATCAGGAGAATTGAGCCTGATAATCTAAAAATCTATAATTCCCAATCCAAATCAGTTGACGGAGTATTGCACCGTCAACATCCTAAGCTGTAGAATTGAGACAGCATCCCAATATAACCCCTTACGCTAATCAAATCCGAATCAGTTGACGGAGTATTGTACCGTCAACATCCTAAGCTGTAGAATTGAGACAGCATCCCAATATAACCCCTTACGCTAATCAAATCATAGTTATACGTAAACCAGCACACCAGTGATAAGAAAACATCCAAATCAACCAAGCAGGGCAGGATTTATGCAGCAACCAAGGCCGAAACCATCAATTTTCTACAAAGTCCGCGCCATCTACTCAGAGAAATTGTGAACTTGAGTAACCCAGTACATCGAATCCAGCCAAGGAAAGCATCCCAGAAAACGAAGGAACGCAGCTAATATTTTCAAGGCAATTTTTTTGGCAATATCCATATAAGTTAAGTTTTTGTTGAATGAATAAATGAAATTATTAGAAAACCATCAATTATATTATATGAATTATATGAAATTTTAAAGTTGAATTGTATGAATTATAGATTTAAGAAATTAATTGTATAAAGGTTAGAATTTTCAATAAAGTTAGAATTATAAATAAGGTGATTTTTTAAGGGGTGACAATTAGGTGATCACGGCACAATTATAGATACATGTATATGTGTATATATTTAGTATGATAATTGTAAAAGCATTTGTACATACAGTCAAACGAATAATCGGACAGTGACAATTTTTAAATAAATCTCATAAAAACATGGCGAAATAATCGATTGAAATTAATAACACGTAGCTCATTTTCTTCTAATTTCATTTTATTTTCATATACTTTCATCAAAAATTAATTTATCTCAATTATACATTAAGAAAAACAATGAATAAAAAATAAATTCAAATTTCATGTCAAACGAATAATCGGACACTGTGGTAACAATTGTAAAAATAGCTGTTTTTTTTTAAATAAAATTTAATTCAATATTTAGTAGCAAATCCTTTTGCTGCCACTACCGCCTGCAGTATATTAGGCATAGATTTTACCAATTTTTTGCAAAACTCGGGCTCAATATTACATCATTCTTGTTTATTTGCCTCTTTTAACTGATTAATGTTATGGAACGTTCTGGTGTACAGTCTTCTTGCGATTTCTGCCCACAGATGTTCTATTACATTAAGGTCCGGAGATTGAGCCGGTGTTGATACCAATTTGGGGCAATTATGAATGAGCCAAAGCCTTGCAACCATCGACGTGTGCTTGAGATCGTTGTCTTGGTAATAAGCAAAGTTCTCTAAAATCCCTAATTTTTCCGCGCTTTGCTTAACATTTCCTTTGAGAATGTCGAGGTATACAAATTTGTCCATTTTACCATTTATGAACTGTAAATTACCCACTCCCGCACTAGACATACAACCCCAGACCATTACAGAGCCTCCTTCATGCTTGACTGTGGCCCGAGTATTTTTATGCTCGAATTCTGCATTTGGTTTCCGCCACACGTAAGCTCTTCCATCAGACCCGTGTAAATTAAATTTACTCTCATCAGTAAATAAGACCTAAATTTGTTCGTTAGAATTATAAAATATTGAGCTGAAAAAATTTACTGTGTCCCAAAAGCTATGGTCTTTTACTAAATATTCTTCGGCAAATTTCAAGCGCATTCTTTTATTCTTTGTGCTTATAAAAGGCCTTTTCCTGACGATTCTTCCGTGTAAATCGGCTTTTCTTAAAACATTTCTTACGGTTTCCGTACAAACATTTTTTCCCAAATTTTCCTGCACAAAATTCCTTAACTCCTTCGCTGGCTTTAAAGGATTTTCTTTAATTTCCCTTAGAATTCGCCGTTCATCGCGATCATTTAATATTTTTCCTTGGCCCTCTCTGCTTTTATTGGTTAGTCTATTCTCATCACTATATCTTTTTATGATATCATGGACAGTTGAGTGACCCTTACCAACGATTTTCCCAATTTCCCGCGTTGATTTTCCTTCTCCAAACAGCCTAACTATAAGCTGCCGTATTTCGAAACTAGTTTGCTTACCTTTTGGCGCCATTTCTATTTTCCAAAATACACTTTTACTATAAAATGCTTCTAAACTTATCGTCTCACGAACAGAAGTAGAATTTAACCGACAAAAGTAAAAAAATTCTAAGAAAAACCTTTATTTCTGCAAGTGTTACCACAGTCTCCGATTATTCGTTTGACATGAAATTTGAATTTATTTTTTTATTCATTGTTTTTCTTAATGTATAATTGAGATAAATTAATTTTTGATGAAAGTATATGAAAATAAAATGAAATTAGAAGAAAATGAGCTACGTGTT
>CATLJY010000884.1:0-18000 GCA_949987705.1 Thereva unica | reverse complement strand
ATTTCGCTGAATAAAGTGAATTTAAGTTATTTTGGATGTATTTGATGAATATAACTTAATTTCGATGAATAAAGTGAATTTAAGTTATTTTGGATGTATTTGATGAATGTAACTTAATTTCGATGAATAAAGTGAATTTAAGTTATTTTGGATGTATTTGATGAATGTAACTTAATTTCGATAAATAAAGTGAATTTAAGTTATTTTGGATGTATTTGATGAATGTAACTTAATTTTGATGAATAAAGTGAATTTAAGTTATTTTGGATGTATTTGATGAATATAACTTAATTTCGATGAATAAAGTGAATTTAAGTTATTTTGGATGTATTTGATGAATGTAACTTAATTTCAATGAATAAAGTGAATTTAAGTTATTGTGGATGTATTTGATGAATGTAACTTAATTTCGATGAATAAAAGGAATTTATGTTATTTTGGATGTATTTGATGAATATAACTTAATTTCGATGAATAAAGTGAATTTAAGTTATTTTGGATGTATTTGATGAATATAACTTAATTTCGCTGAATAAAGTGAATTTAAGTTATTTTGGATGTATTTGATGAATATAACTTAATTTCGATGAATAAAGTGAATTTAAGTTATTTTCGATGTATTTGATGAATACATATAACTTAATTTCGATGAATAAAGTGAATTTAAGTTATTTTGGATGTATTTGATGAATATAACTTAATTTCGATGAATAAAGTGAATTTAAGTTATTTTGGATGTATTTGATGAATATAACTTAATTTCGATGAATAAAGTGAATTTAAGTTATTTTGGATGTATTTGATGAATGTAACTTAATTTCGATGAATAAAGTGAATTTAAGTTATTTTGGATGTATTTGATGAATATAACTTAATTTCGACGAATAAAGTGAATTTAAGTTATTTTGTATGTATTTGATGAATATAACTTAATTTCGATGAATAAAGTGAATTTAAGTTATTTTCGATGTATTTGATGAATATAACTTAATTTCGCTGAATAAAGTGAATTTAAGTTATTTTGGATGTATTTGATGAATATAACTTAATTTCGATGAATAAAGTGAATTTAAGTTATTTTGGATGTATTTGATGAATGTAACTTAATTTCGATGAATAAAGTGAATTTAAGTTATTTTGGATGTATTTGATGAATGTAACTTAATTTCGATAAATAAAGTGAATTTAAGTTATTTTGGATGTATTTGATGAATGTAACTTAATTTTGATGAATAAAGTGAATTTAAGTTATTTTGGATGTACTCGATGAATATAACTTAATTTCGATGAATAAAAAGTGAATTTAAGTTATTTTGGAGGTATTTGATAAATGTAACTTAATTTCGATGAATAAAGTGAATTTAAATTATTTTGGATGTATTTGATGAATATTTAAGTTATTTTGGATGTTAATTTCGATGAATAAAGTGAATTTAAGTTATTTTGGATGTATTTGATGAATGTAACTTAATTTCGATGAATAAAAGTGAATTTAAGTTATTTTGGATGTATTTGATGAATGTAACTTAATTTCGATGAATAAAGTGAATTTAAGTTATTTTGGATGTATTTGATGAATGTAACTTAATTTCGATGAATAAAGTGAATTTAAGTTATTTTGGATGTATTTGGTGAATGTAACTTAATTTTGATGAATAAAGTGAATTTAAGTTATTTTGGATGTATTTGATGAATATAACTTAATTTCGATGAATAAAGTGGATTTAAGTTATTTTGGATGTATTTGATGAATGTAACTTAATTTTGATGAATAAAGTGAATTTAAGTTATTTTGGATGTATTTGATGAATGTAACTTAATTTCGATGAATAAAGTGAATTTAAGTTATTTTGGATGTATTTGATGAATATAACTTAATTTCGATGAATAAAGTGAATTTAAGTTATTTTCGATGTATTTGATGAATGTAACTTAATTTTGATGAATAAAGTGAATTTAAGTTATTTTGGATGTATTTGATGAATATAACTTAATTTCGATGAATAAAGTGGATTTAAGTTATTTTGGATGTATTTGATGAATGTAACTTAATTTTGATGAATAAAGTGAATTTAAGTTATTTTGGATGTATTTGATGAATGTAACTTAATTTCGATGAATAAAGTGAATTTAAGTTATTTTGGATGTATTTGATGAATATAACTTAATTTCGATGAATAAAGTGAATTTAAGTTATTTTGGATGTATTTGATGAATGTAACTTAATTTCGATGAATAAATTGAATTTAAGTTATTTTGGATGTATTTGATGAATATAACTTAATTTCGATGAATAAAGTGAATTTAAGTTATTTTGGATGTATTTGATGAATATAACTTAATTTCGCTGAATAAAGTGAATTTAAGTTATTTTGGATGTATTTGATGAATGTAACTTAATTTCGATGAATAAAAGTGAATTTAAGTTATTTTGGATGTATTTGATGAATGTAACTTAATTTCGATGAATAAAGTGAATTTAAGTTATTTTGGATGTATTTGATGAATATAACTTAATTTCGATGAATAAAGTGAATTTAAGTTATTTTGGATGTATTTGATCAATGTAACTTAATTTCGATGAATAAAGTGAATTTAAGATATTTTGGATGTATATGATGAATGTAACTTAATTTCGATGAATAAAGTGAATTTAAGTTATTTTGGATGTATTTGATGAATGTAACTTAATTTTGATGAATAAAGTGAATTTAAGTTATTTTGGATGTATTTGATGAATATAACTTAATTTCGATGAATAAAAGGAATTTAAGTTATTTTGGATGTATTTGATGAATGTAACTCAATTTCGATGAATAAAGTGAATTTAAGTTATTTTCGATGTATTTGATGAATGTAACTTAATTTCGATGAATAAAGTGAATTTAAGTTATTTTGAATGTATTTGATGAATGTAACTTAATTTCGATGAATAAAGTGAATTTAAGTTATTTTGGATGTATTTGATGAATGTAACTTAATTTTGATGAATAAAGTGAATTTAAGTTATTTTGGATGTATTTGATGAATATAACTTAATTTCGATGAATAAAGTGAATTTAAGTTATTTTGGATGTATTTGATGAATGTAACTTAATTTTGATGAATAAAGTGAATTTAAGTTATTTTGGATGTATTTGATGAATGTAACTTAATTTCGATGAATAAAGTGAATTTAAATTATTTTGGATGTATTTGATGAATATTTAAGTTATTTTGGATGTATTTGATGAATTAAACTTAATTTCGATGAATAAAGGGAATTTAAGTTATTTTGGATGTATTTGATGAATGTAACATAATTTCGATGAATAAAAGTGAATTTAAGTTATTTTGGATGTATTTGATGAATGTAACTTAATTTCGATGAATAAAGTGAATTTAAGTTATTTTCGATGTATTTGATGAATATAACTTAATTTCGATGAATAAAGTGAATTTAAGTTATTTTGGATGTATTTGATGAATGTAACTTAATTTCGATGAATAAAGTGAATTTAAGTTATTTTGGATGTATTTGATGAATGTAACCTAATTTCGATGAATAAAGTGAATTTAAGTTATTTTGGATGTATTTGATGAATGTAACTTAATTTCGATGAATAAAGTGAATTTAAGTTATTTTGGATGTATTTGATGAATATAACTTAATTTCGATGAATAAAGTGAATTTAAGTTATTTTCGATGTATTTGATGAATATAACTTAATTTCGATGAATAAAGTGAATTTAAGTTATTTTGGATGTATTTGATGAATATAACTTAATTTCGATGAATAAAGTGAATTTAAGTTATTTTCGATGTATTTGATGAATGTAACTTCATTTCGATGAATAAAGTGTAGTAATTAAATTAAACCAGACGTTAAAATTACATCAATAATACAACTTAGCATTCCATAAAATATACGGTAGTAAATAAGTTTAGTTAAATTGTCCAAAATTACATGGCAACAATGTAATTTTATGGTACTAAATAAATATTACGAAAAAGGGAAAATAGGCAACAATGCATCCACACAATACATTTTATAAAACCCAGAATATGAAATATAAACCGCATCCCTTTCTGTATGTATGAGGAAATAGTAAAAAATGCCAGACTCATGTAAAAGAGCCACGTTGTGTTGTTGTTGCACTGACATAGTTAAAGGCAGAGAAAAGCAATAAAAGTCGATTCAAGGACGACACAACGATGTTCTTGGAAAATGGCAGTTACATGTTTGAATGTATGTTTAGCAGATTTTAGAAAAGAATCGGATGATGAAATCGGAAATAAGGCATGATGAAATAGTTTCAGTTTTGGCTTGGGTTTTTAGGGACAGTTTTTAGTTTTCAGGAGGTTTTGATAGCGGGAAGACCGATCATTATTACGAGAGATTATTGAGGAATAAATAGTTATTGAGGAATAAATAGTTATCGGATTATTGGATTATTGGTTGATTATTGAGGAGTAATTAGTTATCGGATTATTGGATTAGTGGTTGATTATTGAGGAATAATTAGTTATCGGATTATTGGATTATTGGTTGATTATTGAGGAATAAATAGTGGCGTTATAAACATATAAATGTGAAATAACATTAAGAAAATTAAAGTGATAACTACAGCGAAGTGGGACTTTTATTGAACTAAAATAATTTTACAGGACCAACCAGTTTAAAGGAACATTTGACTATAATTTCTCAGAAGTGGGATTACGGATTTTAATCAACGCATATACAGAGAAGACCATAAAAGGGTTCCGTTGTAAATTCGGAGTGAAATAAACAGTGAGTTTATAAATAAAACAAACAATGGGAGACCGTATGGAGTATCATAATTGGACCGTTAAGGCGCTAAAAAAGGAGCTGAAGAAATTAGGTCTGGATAGTACCGGACAGAAAAGTGAGTTGTTGAAGCGACTTGAATCATCTACAGGTACGATCGATGCAAATTATTTGGATGGACAGGAGAGAACCGAAAATACAAGTAAGTCAAGTTATGCATTATTACAAAAAGAAAAGGAGCTACTGATAAAGGAGAAGCAGCTACTAGAAAGGGAACTACTACTAGAAAGGAAGCAACAGCAACCCGCTCCTGCCTCGTTGGGAGAACAAAAACTATCCTATATAAAAGAATTAGTTCCACGGTTCGACGGACGGGGCACGGACTTTCAGGCATGGAAATCGCAAGTAGAGGTTATCCAGGAGACGTACGCAATTAAAGATGACCTCTTGAAGATTTTAATAGTGAACAGTTTGAGAGACCGCGCACTGAATTGGTTCCGATCGAGGTCAGAGCACATGAAGATGACGCCAGAACAGTTATTACGCAACTTAGAAGAATTATTCGGAGCAATGGCAAACAGAGTTGCCCAACGGAGGGAATTTGAAGCAAGGAGATGGCGCGTTAACGAAAGCTTCCTCGATTATTTCCATAGCAAATTGGAACTGGCCAATAAGCTCGCATTACCAGAATTAGAAGTTATCGAATATATGGTGGATGGCATCAATGATATAACCATCAGGAACCAGGCACGTATGGAGCGTTTTAGAACATTAAAGGAGTTCGTGGAGGTGATGAATTCGCTCACGGTTAGACCATCTGGCAGAGAAGGAGAGAAGGAGAAGCGGAGGATAACACCAAAGCTGAAAGAAGAAAAAGACTACAAGTGCTACAATTGCGGACGGAGAGGCCATTGGGCCAGAGAGTGCAGAGAGAAACGAAGAGATTGGGGAACATGTTTCCAATGCGGACAGCCAGGACATAAAGCCGAGGATTGCAGAAAAGGGGCACGGCCACCAATAGCTAGGCTCCAGAAGGACTACGGAATTTGGGTAAAATGTTTGACTAAACAGATCAGCATATCTGCGATAGTGGACTCAGGCTCGCCAGTATCACTAATTAGAGAATCTCCAGCCAGCAATTTTGTAATAGTACCGTCGACAGCGAAGCTAACAGGGCTGAATAAGTCTCCAGTAAATGTTAAGGGAGAACTGGGAGAGACGCATATTGAGGTAGGTAAACAGCGTCTCTATTTGAATTTTATCGTTGTAGCAGATGAGACCATGGAAGATGATATACTTCTGGGACGTGACTTCATCAACCATCCTAATATCCAAGTGAGGTTCAGAAATGGGAAGGTGATGATCGGAGCGCAAGGAGATGATATTGTGGACATGATCCGCAACAGGAGCTCAGACTCTGAGGAAGCTCAGGAATTGGAGAATTTTGGAAGAACCAGCTTCAAGGTTATTAATAAGTTAGAGGACGTAGATATAAGTCTAGACTTAGGAGAGGACGAGAAAAATAAAGTAAAACTATTATTTGAAAGGTACAAAAATTCTCTTATTAGTAGTTTAGAAAGTTCTTATAATTTTAGCATGAAAATAAATTTGAAAAGTAGCGAAGTGTTCTCATACAAGCCGAGGAGGATTTCTTACTTTGAAAAGGGGAAATTACAAGAATTAATTAGAGACTTATTGGATAAAGGGGTTATCAGGCCTAGTAGTTCGCCATATAGTAGCCCCGTAGTATTGGTAAAGAAGAAGACGGGTGATATTAGAATGTGTGTGGACTACAGACACTTAAATAAACTGACTGTGAAGGAACACTTTCCTATCCCTATAATTGAAGATTACCTACAATTACTACATGGTAAGGTATATTTCTCTTCTTTAGACCTTAGAAGCGCATTTTATAATGTTTCTGTCGAGGAGGACTCGATAAAATATACGTCTTTTGTTACCCCTTTTGGGCAATACGAATTTCTTAAGATGCCGTTTGGGTTAGTTAATGCACCGTCAGTATTCCAGAGATACATTACGCAGCTATTTAGGACACAATTGGAAGAAGGGCGGATTATGATATACTTCGATGATATATTTTTCGGTACTACGACATTAGCTGAACACCTGGAATTATTAGAAGAGGTATTGGGAATATTAGCGAAACATAAGTTAGAACTTAGGTTAGACAAGTGCCATATAGCTAGTACGAAAATAGATTATCTGGGTTATGAGGTCAGCGCAGGTGGTATTAAACCAAACAAAAATAATTTGAAATCCATTTCAGAATTCCCTGTGCCAAAAAATGTTAGGGAAGTACAGAGCTTTATTGGGATGTGCTCATATTTTAGGAAGTTCATTAGAAATTTTTCATTATTAGCTAAACCCTTGTACGACTTGACGAAAAAGGATGCGACCTTTTTGTTTGACGAAGGCTGTTATAAAAGTTTTGAGAATTTAAAACAGAAATTATTAGAACAACCACTGTTGGCTATTTATTCGCCAAAAGATGAAACTGAGCTGCACTGCGATGCCAGTTCGTTAGGGTTCGGTGCCATCCTTCTCCAGAAGAAGGCAGATGGGAAAATGCATCCCATATTTTATTTTAGTAAGCGCACCAGCCCAGCAGAATCAAAATATCATAGCTTTGAGCTAGAGACGTTAGCCATAATATATGCGCTAAAAAGGTTTAGGATATATTTGCATGGGATACATTTTAAGATTATGACGGATTGTAACTCTTTGACCCTGACTTTGAATAAGAAGGAGATTAATCCGAGGATAGCGAGATGGGCGTTAGAATTAGAGAACTATGATTATGAAATTGTCCATAGGGATTCGAGTAGGATGAGGCACGTAGATGCGCTCAGTAGGATCCCGAGCATATTATCATTAGAGGAAAATACTTTAGAGCAGACTTTAGCTGTACATCAACATCAAGATGAAATCATTGAAATCATTAGGAAATCATTGGAAAAACAAGAAAGAAAGGATTTTGAATTAAGGAACGGATTAGTGTATAGGAAAACGCAAGAAAAGGAATTATTATTTTATGTGCCCAAAACCCTATTAAATAACATTATTAGAACATGTCACGACGATGTTGGCCATGTAGGAATAGATAAGACAGTTGACATTTTCCTTAAAAGTTATTGGTATCCGGGAATTAGAGGAAAAGTTAAAGAGTATATTGGGAAGTGCTTGAAGTGCATTACCTTTCAGGCTACGGATGGAAGAAAGGAGGGAGAATTACACTCAATCCCAAAGGGTGATTGTCCGTTTGATACAATACACATCGACCACTTTGGGCCTTTGAAGAGAACAAAGGGAAGAAATAAGTTTTTATTTGTGGTAGTGGATGCGTTTACAAGACACACCAGGCTATATCCAACGGTTAGCACGAACGCGCGTGAGTCAATTAAAAGTTTGAGGGATTATTTTAGGGCTTATAGTAGACCTACTCGAATAATTTCTGATAGAGGTAGTGCGTTTACGTCCAAAGAATTCGGGGACTTTTGTAGGGAAAGTAATTTAAAACATATTTTGGTTGCGACAGCATCGCCACAGTCCAATGGTGCGGTAGAAAGAATTAATCGAATGATTAGACCAATATTAGCGAAATTAGTTGATAAGAATACGGGACGCGAATGGGATAATGTAGTATCAGATGCAGAATTTGCTATTAATAATTCCAGAAATCGATCGATTGGAACAAGCCCTAGTAGGTTGTTATTTGGATTAGATCAGCGGGGCAGAATTGTGGATTACTTAAGGGAGTACTTATCAGAAGAATTGGGGAAGGAAGGGTGTGAAGAATTAGAATTAGAAAGGCGATTAGAAAACTTAGAGAAAATTAGGAAAAGAGCGGAAGAACAAACCAGGGAAGTACAAGAGTATAATGAGAAGAGGTATAATTTGAGGCATAAAAGTCCTTATAAGTATAAAATTGGGGATTTAGTGATGATAGCGAATTTTGATACAACGATAGGTGTAAATAGAAAGTTAATCCCGAAGTATCGAGGACCATACCAAGTAGTCAAAGTATTGGGAAATGATAGGTACCTGATAAGGGATCCGGAAGGATACCAGAATAGTAATAAACCGTTTGAAGGTGTATTTTCCCCAGGTAACATGAAATTGTATTTAGAGGCTAAATAATAGAATGAAGTCCGGAATTTACTTGTTTGAGAACACGAGCACTAAATATTAGATGATAGGGCCATTAGTGATTAAATGTTATAGAAATTATGATATCTAACTATTCAAAGCACGTTGCAGATCGGTTATAATTGATTTGAATTTAATTTAATATAGATTCATTAGAGAATGTAAGAGAAATTGAATATTGTATTCAGATAAGTCGGGACGACTTACGGTCAGGATGGTCGAATTGTAGTAATTAAATTAAACCAGACGTTAAAATTACATCAATAATACAACTTAGCATTCCATAAAATATACGGTAGTAAATAAGTTTAGTTAAATTGTCCAAAATTACATGGCAACAATGTAATTTTATGGTACTAAATAAATATTACGAAAAAGGGAAAATAGGCAACAATGCATCCACACAATACATTTTATAAAACCCAGAATATGAAATATAAACCGCATCCCTTTCTGTATGTATGAGGAAATAGTAAAAAATGCCAGACTCATGTAAAAGAGCCACGTTGTGTTGTTGTTGCACTGACATAGTTAAAGGCAGAGAAAAGCAATAAAAGTCGATTCAAGGACGACACAACGATGTTCTTGGAAAATGGCAGTTACATGTTTGAATGTATGTTTAGCAGATTTTAGAAAAGAATCGGATGATGAAATCGGAAATAAGGCATGATGAAATAGTTTCAGTTTTGGCTTGGGTTTTTAGGGACAGTTTTTAGTTTTCAGGAGGTTTTGATAGCGGGAAGACCGATCATTATTACGAGAGATTATTGAGGAATAAATAGTTATTGAGGAATAAATAGTTATCGGATTATTGGATTATTGGTTGATTATTGAGGAGTAATTAGTTATCGGATTATTGGATTAGTGGTAGATTATTGAGGAATAATTAGTTATCGGATTATTGGATTATTGGTTGATTATTGAGGAATAAATAGTGGCGTTATAAACATATAAATGTGAAATAACATTAAGAAAATTAAAGTGATAACTACAGCGAAGTGGGACTTTTATTGAACTAAAATAATTTTACAGGACCAACCAGTTTAAAGGAACATTTGACTATAAAAGTGAATTTAAGTTATTTTCGATGTATTTGATGAATATAAGTTAATTTCGATGAATAAAGTGAATTTAAGTTATTTTCGATGTATTTGATGAATATAACTTAATTTCGATGAATAAAGTGAATTTAAGTTATTTTGGATGTATTTGATGAATATAACTTAATTTCGATGAATAAAGTGAATTTAAGTTATTTTGGATGTATTTGATGAATATAACTTAATTTCGATGAATAAAGTGAATTTAAGTTATTTTGGATGTATTTGATGAATGTAACTTAATTTCGATGAATAAAGTGAATTTAAGTTATTTTGGATGTATTTGATGAATATAACTTAATTTCGACGAATAAAGGGAATTTAAGTTATTTTGGATGTATTTGATGAATATAACTTAATTTCGATGAATAAAGTGAATTTAAGTTATTTTGGATGTATTTGATGAATATAACTTAATTTCGATGAATAAAGTGAATTTAAGTTATTTTGGATGTATTTGATGAATGTAACTTAATTTCGATGAATAAATTGAATTTAAGTTATTTTGGATGTATTTGATGAATATAACTTAATTTCGATGAATAAAGTGAATTTAAGTTATTTTGGATGTATTTGATGAATATAACTTAATTTCGCTGAATAAAGTGAATTTAAGTTATTTTGGATGTATTTGATGAATATAACTTAATTTCGATGAATAAAGTGAATTTAAGTTATTTTGGATGTATTTGATGAATGTAACTTAATTTCGATGAATAAAGTGAATTTATGTTATTTTGGAATTTAAGTTATTTTGGATGTATTTGATGAATATAACTTAATTTCGCTGAATAAAGTGAATTTAAGTTATTTTGGATGTATTTGATGAATATAACTTAATTTCGATGAATAAAGTGAATTTAAGTTATTTTGGATGTATTTGATGAATGTAACTTAATTTCGATGAATAAAGTGAATTTATGTTATTTTGAATAAAGTGAATTTAAGTTATTTGATGAATGTAACTTAATTTCGATGAATAAAGTGAATTTAAGTTATTTTGGATGTATTTGATGAATGTAACTTAATTTTGATGAATAAAGTGAATTTAAGTTATTTTGGATGTATTTGATGAATATAACTTAATTTCGATGAATAAAGTGAATTTAAGTTATTTTGGATGTATTTGATGAATGTAACTTAATTTCGATGAATAAAGTGAATTTAAGTTATTTTGGATGTATTTGATGAATGTAACTTAATTTCGATGAATAAAAGGAATTTAAGTTATTTTGGATGTATTTGATGAATGTAACTCAATTTCGATGAATAAAAGTGAATTTAAGTTATTTTGGATGTATTTGATGAATGTAACTTAATTTTGATGAATAAAGTGAATTTAAGTTATTTTGGATGTATTTGATGAATATAACTTAATTTCGATGAATAAAAAGTGAATTTAAGTTATTTTGGAGGTATTTGATAAATGTAACTTAATTTCGATGAATAAAGTGAATTTAAATTATTTTGGATGTATTTGATGAATATCTAAGTTATTTTGGATGTATTTGATGAATATAACTTAATTTCGATGAATAAAGTGAATTTAAGTTATTTTGGATGTATTTGATGAATGTAACTTAATTTCGATGAATAAAAGTGAATTTAAGTTATTTTGGATGTATTTGATGAATGTAACTTAATTTCGATGAATAAAGTGAATTTAAGTTATTTTCGATGTATTTGATGAATGTAACTTAATTTCGATGAATAAAGTGAATTTAAGTTATTTTGGATGTATTTGATGAATATAACTTAATTTCGATGAATAAAGTGAATTTAAGTTATTTTGGATGTATTTGATGAATGTAACTTAATTTTGATGAATAAAGTGAATTTAAGTTATTTTGGATGTATTTGATGAATATAACTTAATTTCGATGAATAAAGTGAATTTAAGTTATTTTGGATGTATTTGATGAATGTAACTTAATTTCGACGAATAAAGTGAATTTAAGTTATTTTGGATGTATTTGATGAATATAACTTAATTTCGATGAATAAAGTGAATTTAAGTTATTTTGGATGTATTTGATGAATATAACTTAATTTCGATGAATAAAGTGAATTTAAGTTATTTTGGATGTATTTGATGAATGTAACTTAATTTCGATGAATAAATTGAATTTAAGTTATTTTGGATGTATTTGATGAATATAACTTAATTTCGATGAATAAAGTGAATTTAAGTTATTTTGGATGTATTTGATGAATATAACTTAATTTCGCTGAATAAAGTGAATTTAAGTTATTTTGGATGTATTTGATGAATATAACTTAATTTCGATGAATAAAGTGAATTTAAGTTATTTTGGATGTATTTGATGAATGTAACTTAATTTCGATGAATAAAGTGAATTTAAGTTATTTTGGATGTATTTGATGAATGTAACTTAATTTCGATAAATAAAGTGAATTTAAGTTATTTTGGATGTATTTGATGAATGTAACTTAATTTTGATGAATAAAGTGAATTTAAGTTATTTTGGATGTATTTTATGAATATAACTTAATTTCGATGAATAAAGTGAATTTAAGTTATTTTGGATGTATTTGATGAATGTAACTTAATTTCGATGAATAAAGTGAATTTAAGTTTTTTTGGATGTATTTGATGAATGTAACTTAATTTCGATGAAAAAAAGGAATTTAAGTTATTTTGGATGTATTTGATGAATGTAACTCAATTTCGATGAATAAAAGTGAATTTAAGTTATTTTGGATGTACTCGATGAATATAACTTAATTTCGATGAATAAAAAGTGAATTTAAGTTATTTTGGAGGTATTTGATAAATGTAACTTAATTTCGATGAATAAAGTGAATTTAAATTATTTTGGATGTATTTGATGAATATTTAAGTTATTTTGGATGTTAATTTCGATGAATAAAGTGAATTTAAGTTATTTTCGATGTATTTGATGAATGTAACTTAATTTCGATGAATAAAGTAAATTTAAGTTATTTTCGATGTATTTGATGAATGTAACTTAATTTCGATGAATAAAGTGAATTTAAGTTATTTTGGATGTATTTGGTGAATGTAACTTAATTTTGATGAATAAAGAATTTAAGTTATTTTGGATGTATTTGATGAATATAACTTAATTTCGATGAATAAAGTGGATTTAAGTTATTTTGGATGTATTTGATGAATGTAACTTAATTTTGATGAATAAAGTGAATTTAAGTTATTTTGGATGTATTTGATGAATGTAACTTAATTTCGATGAATAAAGTGAATTTAAGTTATTTTGGATGTATTTGATGAATATAACTTAATTTCGATGAATAAAGTGAATTTAAGTTATTTTCGATGTATTTGATGAATGTAACTTCATTTCGATGAATAAAGTGAATTTAAGTTATTTTCGATGTATTTGATGAATATAACTTAATTTCGATGAATAAAGTGAATTTAAGTTATTTTCGATGTATTTGATGAATACATATAACTTAATTTCGATGAATAAAGTGAATTTAAGTTATTTTGGATGTATTTGATGAATATAACTTAATTTCGATGAATAAAGTGAATTTAAGTTATTTTGGATGTATTTGATGAATATAACTTAATTTCGATGAATAAAGTGAATTTAAGTTATTTTGGATGTATTTGATGAATGTAACTTAATTTCGATGAATAAAGTGAATTTAAGTTATTTTGGATGTATTTGATGAATATAACTTAATTTCGACGAATAAAGTGAATTTAAGTTATTTTGTATGTATTTGATGAATATAACTTAATTTCGATGAATAAAGTGAATTTAAGTTATTTTGGATGTATTTGATGAATATAACTTAATTTCGATGAATAAAGTGAATTTAAGTTATTTTGGATGTATTTGATGAATGTAACTTAATTTCGATGAATAAAAGTGAATTTAAGTTATTTTGGATGTATTTGATGAATGTAACTTAATTTCGATGAATAAAGTGAATTTAAGTTATTTTGGATGTATTTGATGAATATAACTTAATTTCGATGAATAAAGTGAATTTAAGTTATTTTGGATGTATTTGATGAATGTAACTTAATTTCGATGAATAAAGTAAATTTAAGTTATTTTGGATGTATTTGATGAATGTAACTTAATTTCGATGAATAAAGTGAATTTAAGTTATTTTGGATGTATTTGATGAATGTAACTTAATTTTGATGAATAAAGTGAATTTAAGTTATTTTGGATGTATTTGATGAATATAACTTAATTTCGATGAATAAAAGGAATTTAAGTTATTTTGGATGTATTTGATGAATGTAACTCAATTTCGATGAATAAAGTGAATTTAAGTTATTTTCGATGTATTTGATGAATGTAACTTAATTTCGATTAATAAAGTGAATTTAAGTTATTTTGAATGTATTTGATGAATGTAACTTAATTTCGATGAATGAAGTGAATTTAAGTTATTTTGGATGTATTTGATGAATGTAACTTAATTTTGATGAATAAAGTGAATTTAAGTTATTTTGGATGTATTTGATGAATATAACTTAATTTCGATGAATAAAGTGAATTTAAGTTATTTTGGATGTATTTGATGAATGTAACTTAATTTTGATGAATAAAGTGAATTTAAGTTATTTTGGATGTATTTGATGAATATAACTTAATTTCGATGAATAAAGTGAATTTATGTTATTTTGGATGTATTTGATGAATATAACTTAATTTCGATGAATAAAAGTGAATTTAAGTTATTTTGGATGTATTTGATGAATGTAACTTAATTTCGATTAATAAAGTGAATTTAAGTTATTTTGGATGTATTTGGTGAATGTAACTTAATTTTGATGAATAAAGTGAATTTAAGTTATTTTGGATGTATTTGATGAATATAACTTAATTTCGATGAATAAAGTGGATTTAAGTTATTTTGGATGTATTTGATGAATGTAACTTAATTTTGATGAATAAAGTGAATTTAAGTTATTTTGGATGTATTTGATGAATGTAACTTAATTTCGATGAATAAAGTGAATTTAAGTTATTTTGGATGTATTTGATGAATATAACTTAATTTCGATGAATAAAGTGAATTTAAGTTATTTTCGATGTATTTGATGAATATAACTTAATTTCGCTGAATAAAGTGAATTTAAGTTATTTTGGATGTATTTGATGAATATAACTTAATTTCGATGAATAAAGTGAATTTAAGTTATTTTGGATGTATTTGATGAATGTAACTTAATTTCGATGAATAAAGTGAATTTAAGTTATTTTGGATGTATTTGATGAATGTAACTTAATTTCGATAAATAAGGTGAATTTAAGTTATTTTGGATGTATTTGATGAATGTAACTTAATTTTGATGAATAAAGTGAATTTAAGTTATTTTGGATGTATTTGATGAATATAACTTAATTTCGATGAATAAAGTGAATTTAAGTTATTTTGGATGTATTTGATGAATGTAACTTAATTTCGATGAATAAAGTGAATTTAAGTTATTTTGGATGTATTTGATGAATGTAACTTAATTTCGATGAATAAAAGGAATTTATGTTATTTTGGATGTATTTGATGAATGTAACTCAATTTCGATGAATAAAAGTGAATTTAAGTTATTTTGGATGTACTCGATGAATATAACTTAATTTCGATGAATAAAAAGTGAATTTAAGTTATTTTGGAGGTATTTGATAAATGTAACTTAATTTCGATGAATAAAGTGAATTTAAATTATTTTGGATGTATTTGATGAATATTTAAGTTATTTTGGATGTTAATTTCGATGAATAAAGTGAATTTAAGTTATTTTGGATGTATTTGATGAATGTAACTTAATTTCGATGAATAAAAGTGAATTTAAGTTATTTTGGATGTATTTGATGAATGTAACTTAATTTCGATTTGAATAACTTAAAAAAAATTTGATTGATTTGAAAAACTTAAATTCACTTTGAATAACTTAAATGTAACTTAATTTCGATGAATAAAGTGAATTTAAGTTATTTTGGATGTATTTGATGAATGTAACTTAATTTCGATGAATAAAAGGAATTTAAGTTATTTTGGATGTATTTGATGAATGTAACTCAATTTCGATGAATAAAAGTGAATTTAAGTTATTTTGGATGTACTCGATGAATATAACTTAATTTCGATGAATAAAAAGTGAATTTAAGTTATTTTGGAGGTATTTGATAAATGTAACTTAATTTCGATGAATAAAGTGAATTTAAATTATTTTGGATGTATTTGATGAATATCTAAGTTATTTTGGATGTATTTGATGAATATAACTTAATTTCGATGAATAAAGTGAATTTAAGTTATTTTGGATGTATTTGATGAATGTAACTTAATTTCGATGAATAAAAGTGAATTTAAGTTATTTTGGATGTATTTGATGAATGTAACTTAATTTCGATGAATAAAGTGAATTTAAGTTATTTTCGATGTATTTGATGAATGTAACTTAATTTCGATGAATAAAGTGAATTTAAGTTATTTTGGATGTATTTGATGAATATAACTTAATTTCGATGAATAAAGTGAATTTAAGTTATTTTGGATGTATTTGATGAATGTAACTTAATTTTGATGAATAAAGTGAATTTAAGTTATTTTGGATGTATTTGATGAATATAACTTAATTTCGATGAATAAAGTGAATTTAAGTTATTTTGGATGTATTTGATGAATGTAACTTAATTTCGACGAATAAAGTGAATTTAAGTTATTTTGGATGTATTTGATGAATATAACTTAATTTCGATGAATAAAGTGAATTTAAGTTATTTTGGATGTATTTGATGAATATAACTTAATTTCGATGAATAAAGTGAATTTAAGTTATTTTGGATGTATTTGATGAATGTAACTTAATTTCGATGAATAAATTGAATTTAAGTTATTTTGGATGTATTTGATGAATATAACTTAATTTCGATGAATAAAGTGAATTTAAGTTATTTTGGATGTATTTGATGAATATAACTTAATTTCGCTGAATAAAGTGAATTTAAGTTATTTTGGATGTATTTGATGAATATAACTTAATTTCGATGAATAAAGTGAATTTAAGTTATTTTGGATGTATTTGATGAATGTAACTTAATTTCGATGAATAAAGTGAATTTAAGTTATTTTGGATGTATTTGATGAATGTAACTTAATTTCGATAAATAAAGTGAATTTAAGTTATTTTGGATGTATTTGATGAATGTAACTTAATTTTGATGAATAAAGTGAATTTAAGTTATTTTGGATGTATTTTATGAATATAACTTAATTTCGATGAATAAAGTGAATTTAAGTTATTTTGGATGTATTTGATGAATGTAACTTAATTTCGATGAATAAAGTGAATTTAAGTTATTTTGAATGTATTTGATGAATGTAACTTAATTTCGATGAAAAAAAGGAATTTAAGTTATTTTGGATGTATTTGATGAATGTAACTCAATTTCGATGAATAAAAGTGAATTTAAGTTATTTTGGATGTACTCGATGAATATAACTTAATTTCGATGAATAAAAAGTGCATTTAAGTTATTTTGTAGGTATTTGATAAATGTAACTTAATTTCGATGACTAAAGTGAATTTAAATTATTTTGGATGTATTTGATGAATATTTAAGTTATTTTGGATGTTAATTTCGATGAATAAAGTGAATTTAAGTTATTTTGGATGTATTTGATGAATGTAACTTAATTTCGATGAATAAAAGTGAATTTAAGTTATTTTGGATGTATTTGATGAATGTAACTTAATTTCGATGAATAAAGTAAATTTAAGTTATTTTCGATGTATTTGATGAATGTAACTTAATTTCAATGAATAAAGTGAATTTAAGTTATTTTGGATGTATTTGGTGAATGTAACTTAATTTTGATGAATAAAGAATTTAAGTTATTTTGGATGTATTTGATGAATATAACTTAATTTCGATGAATAAAGTGGATTTAAGTTATTTTGGATGTATTTGATGAATGTAACTTAATTT